>VXBU01012407.1:100757-171712 GCA_013400315.1 Bombycilla garrulus | reverse complement strand
GGGGGCACCCGCAGAAGCCAGAGGCGGCCCGGGGCCCGCCGAGGAGCGGTGCCTGAGGTCCAGGCGGAGAAGGGGCGCAGAGGGAAGACGGTGAGGGCACTGAGCAGCGCTCTCGCACAGCCAGCGACCCGGGGAACACCGGCACAGCCTGGCCGTGCTCACCGCTCACTGCCGGACAGCGGGGCTGTGCTACAGCTGTGTGCAGCTGTGCGCAAAGTCGCTTTCACTCAAAGGTACGAAAAGAAACAAAGCGCTTGAACGGAAGGAAGCGCCGTCAGCGCTCAGCAGCCAGGAGACCGCTGGGGACAGGGACCTGCCACTTCCGCGGTGCTGCGCAGGAGGTCTGTGGTAGGAATTGCCAGAGCTCTTGCTGCCTGTTTCCAATTTAGGAGATTCGCCACCGTCCTTTTGCTCGTTCCCTTTTCCACGGTCAAAGAGCATAAAGCACAAAATGCCTTCCATCGAGCAAAAGACAAACAAAGAAATTCAGCCATCCAAAACCCAAGCCAAAGTGCATCTGGCTTGGGATGAATACTGGACGATGTCAGCTAGGAGTGAGAATTTTCTCAGAAGGCTGGACTCCAGTCCAAAACAGACCCTGTCATTTGGAGTCTGAATATGAAAACAGCTTGCAAAATATTTTTTCAGGCTTCTGACAAAAGAGTTGGTCCTTCTTTTGCTCTGGTATCTAGGCTACATTGTGCAGGCTCATGCATATCACTGGTTTTATTCACATGAGTAATTCCATTTGAATTTGGAGCAACAACGTGTATGTGTAAAGTTACTCATATGCTTTCTATTTCTTTAATATATTGAAATGATTTGGGTTTGTTTTTTTATTTCCATTTGATGGTGCAGCCCAGTAGCTGTTGGCATCAAGGTTATAGTGAACCATCATGGTTATTATTACTGTTTGTCAGCTGACACCTTTGTTTCCCTTGCCAGACTAAACTGTAACTATTCCTCTCTATGCAATCTATTCCAGCTATGCAATTATATCATGTTTTTATGCAACCGTCTTTCACCTGATGTTGTAAATTCATCTTCCCTATAAAAGATCTTTTTGTACTCAGCTTTTCCTCTAGTCATGCCTGACAGTCATTCCAGTTGTGCCATCTGAGTCTTTCTCACACAAGTCTCTCATGACTTCTTCCATACAGAATAATCTAAATTTATACTGATTCTAACAGGATATCTGGATGTTTTAATATCTGCTAGCTGGAACTTTTTTTTTATTGTTCTCATTGCTAAATGCCCTCTCTTTCCTCCTTCATATTTCTTCAAGCTACAGCTTCTGCTATTCTCATAACCTCGTATGTCTTCTCTGTCTCATTGCTGCATGTTTGTCTAAGGGCAAAATGTCATGGGGACAAGAAAAACACAATGTTTATCTTCCATGAAGTGTGGCATTAAGTTTTAAGTGTGACTGAGTATTTTATTAGATGCTTCTTTTCCTCAGTCAGTGGATATAGAGAACGACCAAGTAAAATTCAATGCAGACTTTTTGTTTTTAATGGAAGACTCTCAGCTGTCAGGTATATACTCCAGTATCTTATTCGTGCCTGAGGAGAGTAGTCAGGCTGAGCAGCCACTGACTCCTTTGTCAACCAAAGTCTTTCTTCCTAAGCTAAAGCATTTTGTGAATTAGTGTGAGTTGAATCTCCCTTAGGAAATAAAGTATTTTGAAGTTACTTCAGCAGCAGGTCACAAGCTGTCAAGGAGATGCATTCAGTCACACCTAAGGACAGATTTATTACATTCAATCTCCAGGGCACCTGGCTACTGTATCTTGAAAGAATCCAGCTAGTCAGTTTTTGTGAAATCCCCAAATGATGCCTTCTAGGAACACTGAGAGTTGCCATTTCTGGGGGAAGGGCGATGACCCATGCTTCAGAATCACCTGCTCCAGTGGTGACAGTACAAATGACTTCCAAGGAAAGGGTGAAAGGCCAAATACATCTTAAGACTGCCCTGTGAACACGGGGACATGTGAACATCATTTCTTTTATCGTAAAGTCTGAGGACCAGGAACTGTATTTCCTCTCTCTGTCATATCTAGAAGATGCAGAATCACCTGTTTGTCTCTGGTAATTTCTGAAGAGCTGCCTTGCTGCAGCAACACTTCACAGTCAGGGTGTCTGCATTTAGGTGCTGAGACCACAACAGAGACTGAGTTCTGCCTATGGGTGGAGACTAACAGGACCCTAAATGAGATTTGAAAAGCAGGTTAGGTTCCTGAAGTAAATATCCTATTAATGACCATAAATAAATAAACCCCATTCACACATTGATTATGAGCATAAACTTTTGATCAGGCATGGCTGCTGCCCTGGATTTATATATCCATAACATGCTATACTTGTGCCACCTATGGATGTGTATTTAGGGCAGCTCTTTCTCAGAAACTTCATTTGAAATTGAGATGCAGTTATATGATTAATCACAAATGTCCTTTGTAATTAAGAGATGACCTGGGGAGATTTACTAATCAAAACTATATATTCTAATTTTTGGTTTATAAAATGCCCCATTCTTTAAAAAAACAACTATCAAACAACTAACAACAAAAAATCCCCAGCAAATCAAATTTTAATTTACTAAGGAAACTAATGTGGTAAAAATGTATTAACTTTAATCTGTACCATAAAACATATTTAAATACAGTGGAAAAGGCAATTTCTTAATTCATATGCTAAAAGGGTATATAAAAATGTAACAAACCCAGAAATATTTTAAATACTAAATTTATTTTTTCCAGATACTTCCTCCTCCACCATATTTGGGAAATAGATGAACTATTTACTGTATTATTCTAAACCAAGTTTGTATTTTTGTATTTCTTTGCTTAAAAATTATTTTTAGTAAGAAATTTTTATGAGAAATATTTTTATTTTTTTTATACCTAGCATATAGAAAATACAACTGCATATTTATTTAATAAGTTAATCTATTACGACTTAAGAGTTCACTATGTAACAGAGATGAAATAGTGCTACAAAACACTAATGACTAAAGGATTTTCATTTCTGGGTGAAGGCTTCTAAAAAAAACAAAAGACAATATATTAATAATGTCAATTTGCAAATTTTAATTTTGGAATGATACGCAAACATAAATTTATTATGAACTTCTAAAATTAAAGCTTTAATATTAATGTGATCTGAATTAAAGAAGAGCAATATCTTGCCTGCAGAGCTCCAGAAACAGGCAGTGAGATTTTCTCTGGGAGAGATGGATGATGTTCACGTCTGCTGTGCAGTGAAGGTGCCGGTGCCCTCGGTGCTGTGGCACTGCTCTCTCCATGAGGAGCAGTTGCGTATGGAGCCTTACAGCATATAGAAACTGTAATTGTATGTGGCTGTTTCAGAAGAGTTGACCCCTTTAAAATACCTGTTCATGTTGAAAAGTATTTTGAAGCACTGAGGTATAGCAGTGATAATGTATACGAATACTGCCCTAAACTTGTTTAAATTCACCTAAGAATTACTCAAATAAAAGCCTCTCAGTTTTTCTGTCAGTGTTTGGTATGTCTGCTCTAACAGGGTTGTTATTGTTTTACTTGAAAGTACTTGCCTTTCTTCTGAGCCCTGAAATCGGGATGGAGCCATGTCTTCTGCTTTGTCACTTTACAAACCCTCTTTCTGTCCTTCAGCTTCTCCTTGTAAGAAGCAATACCTCTTCCTTTCCTTTTGTCTTGACTCCTGCACCTGTAAACTCAGTCAAGTGGTAATGGCATGTTTTACAGCACATGGCAAAGTCCGGCCCTTATTTCAGTTCAGAATGCTAATAATACACAACTGTCAGTGACACGCCCTACAGTCCTAGAGCATTCACACTTTCAGGTTGAAACTCTGAAGCCAAGCGTTTCTGAAAATTACTTCCTGTATTTAAAAAAAACAAAAAAACAAACCAAACCAAAACCCCACCACAGAAACAGTTCAGGTTATCTTGAGTTTAGGAAAAAATAAAATCACAAACCAGAAGATGCTAAATTTATCACATGTAGTGAAGCATTGCAAGTAAACATGATATACTGAAAAAAAAAGCCTTTTTCTCTATTCTAAACAAGTTGGGTGGGTTCATTTCTAAAACTATGTAATGATCTTGCAAGTCTCCAGAGCTTCCTCATTCATGCAGGCAGTCCCATTAGAACAAGACTTACAATAAAACCACCTCTAGAGCCAAGGTTTCTAGGATAAGTACAAATGTTAAGATCTGTTATTACTTTTGAAGAGCAGTAAAACATCAAGTTGCCTAGTGAGAAAATGTTCTGCCTGGAAAGGTTCAAGGCTTGAGTTCAGAAAACTGGGTCATTAACAAAAAAAGCCCCCAAACAGAACAAGCTTTCCTACTTGGGCCCCTCCCCATATGAGTGGTTTCATATCTCATTATATTCCAAAAGGCTTGATCATTTTAAAAATGAAACTTTCCTGAGTGTATTTGAAAACAGATGGAAATGAATCAAGGGGTTGAAATAGAAAAAAGCATTAATGAAGATCTATTTAAGCAATACTTAAAATAAATAAATCATTTGTCTGAGAAACCACATTTATCAGAAATATAAATAATTATATAATGAGCATATAAACTACATTTCCTGAAGTAATTCCTGTCTTGCTACATTTGCTGAATTATTTGTATTATGAAACAGTAGTGGGGCGCCATTAATTAATACACACTCAGTGCTATAGCTGCTGCACTAATTGCAGCTCTCCAGGCCCTCAACTCAGCTCCTCCAGCCCTTTAACAATTGGGATTGATTGCACAGGAGCTATTTTTAGAATGGAATGGCTGAAGACTTTGGAGAGCAGCAGACATTTTTGTGTGTGCTACAGCTGTTTTGGGAAAAAAAAAAAAGTTGAATAAAAATATTCAGAGGTCTTTTTGGATTTTTTTTTCTGAAGATAGAGCTTCCTGTTGGATAACTGATACTGTACCAAGTTGAAACTGAGGTCAGTGGTGCACGACACAGGGGACAAGGCTCGGTGACATTGTTCTCAGAAAGGGAGCAGCTTTTCTTTAGGAATAGGACTGGTAAGGCTGATGAACTCTGGTGGGTTGGGTTCTATAGACAGGCAATCCGGGTGTCAAGTCTGCAGTTTAAAATACCAATGAGGAAAGGCAAGATTCATGATTAACTTGGTGGGGTTTTTTCCTCGGTTCTGAATGGAGCAGATAACTGATTGTTAGGATTGTAAGTCTCCTTCCAAGAATGCTTTGGTTGAGAGTAAATGGCCGAGATTCACAAGGGTCAGCCGATGTTCAAAAGGTGTGACTGGGAGGAGACACCCATTCAGTTCATCCCAGCTTGGCCTTTTGTTTCCCATCCTGCTCACCCTGCCTTGCAAGAGTTCAGCTGGGCTAGATAAATAACTGGACAGGACTTTGTTGCTAATCTGTTATATGAAATCTGGGCTGTCATCATCTCTGAATGTTTGTACAATAGGAGGCAAGGCTTGGAGGAAGAAAAACAAGCAGAAATATGTAGGAAGAAGGATAACCAGCTTTATAACCGAGGGAAAGAAAAAAAAACAACCCAAACCCAAACCGCAAGGGGAAAAGTCTGTTTTATCTTTGCAAAGTATCAGTAACCTATCATCCTTTTCAGAGTAAATTATATCAATAGCAGTAATACCTTGGCACTGTTACACTGCACTGCATCAGCAAATCTGAAGTGTTGTACTAAGGAAGTGACTGTTCCCATTTAGCTGTAGAAGTGAATGATTTGGCTGTGGTTGCTCAAAAGCTTGGCAGAGTTAGGGAGATAATCCCTGTTCCATGCCTTCAGCTGCTTTTCCCTTTTCAGTGGGATGCCAGAAAGCATTATGGACTTACACACCTATAATGTGTCATTGCTTCATATCTGCTAATTCCTCTGGACATGAGAAATGCACTCTTAGTAAGTGCCACCCATCTTTGTATTTCCTCATGCTTCAGTTTCTACAGTAATAGCTTACAATTCCGGTTTGCATATTAAAAAAAACACAAACAAACCAACAAAACAAACCAACAAAATTTAAGTAGTTAATCTTGCCAGAATATGTTGCAAGAGATGCTCTAGCATCTTGTTGTCACTGAATATATTCCAGTCTTAAAAGGGGTAAATTTTACAGGTTAACTGGATGATAAATTAAGTTAGGTACGATAATTTCATATTAGTATGACTATAACTAGCTTTTGTATCTAGCTTGTTTTACTGTAATCTTTGTTCTTCCTCAAGTTAAGTGTAACTTGCCCTGGATTTACACTTTACATTTGGTAAATGACTCTTCCCTGTTGATTTCCTGGGTTCTCAGTGGGCTGGAATCTGGCTTCCACTGAAAAGTCTTGGAATTGGGAGACTTTGTCACCTCACTTGGTGATGTGCCACCTCAGACACATTACCAACAGAAGTTCCAAAGTTTGGTCCAATGCTGCAGGAGTTTTTTGGGTGTGCTTTGTAAAATAATCTGTTAAAATAAGCCACCGTTTTGAAGAGGATTAAAAGAAGAATGTTTTCCTGGTACTTATGTCTTCAAAGAACACAGTGACATCTTGTGGCATGGGAAGTCTAATGTAATTTTTTTCCTGATGCATTCTTATTTCAGCAGCTTTACAAATAAAAGTCTAAACAAATTCTGGACAACTGCTAATGCATTACTTCCATCTGCAATATTCACTCTATTCCAAAACTCTATTCCAAAGTTTTTTTTAAGTACAGGTTTGTCTAAAGCACTCTTTTAGTTGTTAAAAAACACCAAGCCCTTGTATTGTGAAAGTAGTGTGTTGGGGCTTCTTTTCAGTTCACTGATATTCCTTCGAAAACTTTCAGCTCCAGGAATATTCCTGTCCCAAGCTCACTGATACAAGAATCTGAGTCAGAATTTCAGGTGCTTTACTCAAGTTAGTGTATTATCACAGGTGGACAGAGTTGTCCAATGTTGCTTTTTGATGACATTGAAAACACAGTAACGTTTTATCATAAGCTGGAGACTTTTCTTTTTTTTCTTTTTTGTCTTTTTGCAGACTAAACAGGGTTTAGGCCCTGTCACTGATATTTTGGGACTCTCCTCTGACACGGCTGCCCTTTGCAAGTTGATCCTTGGCCACGATCCTGGTTATCAGCATGAGGGGAAGAGCTGCCCGCGGTGCGCGGGGAGCGGCGGGCGCGCAGCAGCTGCGTCCCTGTGACCGCTACAAACACGCCTGTGCTGTTTGCAGAGGCTCCCTTTATCTGCACGGAGGGCACAGCAGCACCACACTGAGGGACTTCTGGAGATACCATCCAGGTGAGCTGGCCCCTTCTCCTGTGTCAGGATCAAAGCGATTCTACTTCCAGTCATCGTGGAATCGAGGATGCTCTGTGCTTAATAACAGATTATCCTCATTTAAAGTCTTTCCGTGACAGGGATGGATAAACTGCTTTTTGTGCATTTGGCAGATGGGGGTGTTTGCTCCTCTTGCAGGTGGCCCCACATTGCTTTGATTTCAGTTCAGTTCCTTTTGGTTTTGGGTTTGTTTGTTTTTTTTTTTCCCCTCAACCAGAAATACTGAGTCATTTAAAGTATCCTGGTTCTAGCAAGGGATATCAGTGAGCTTTCCTGACTCTAACACAGCAATAGTTCATGCATATAAAAATGTACAAAGGGAACATGTGAATACCAATACCTTGTAGGTTTGTAGTATTAATGCACTATGAAAAATAAGCCTTTGTATTTTTTGACTTGATGTATGATTTTCTCTGTTCAATTGTTTCTGGAATAAACTAGAATTGTGCTGGGGTTCATGGTTATGAAAAGTTTTGACATAGGTAACAATTAAAATACAAGCAGTAACAATTATTATATTTAAATGTAACCATTACTATTATATTTAAATTTGCTAAATAGAAAAATGCATGTTTATTTTTTGTGATACCAGAGGAGAGATGACAAAACACTTCATTTTAAGCAGCACAACCACATTCAAAGCCCACCTTTTACCTACTGTTTATGTGTTGAGTGCACCACTGTCTTAACTTCAGCTTTGGTTCATAGTGAGAAACGAATGGGAAATGTTGGATTGCTCAAGGGATGGTCCAGAAGAACTGGAAGAACATTCAATGGTGGCTTATAAGGTAGTAGACCAAGATGATATTGTCCATATCCTGACATTTTATTTCCTACTATACATTCCAATAAAATGCCATATATTATTATTTACTGAAATACTATGCCCAGAAATAATTTTTGTCTTGGTGCAGTTCTGGATGTAGCTGTACCAATGTTTGGGAATCTTTCTGAACAGAGTGAGAGTAATTCAGCTTTTCAGCACCCACCTGGTTTCCTTGGTCAGTAAGTAGCAGTAATACCAGATAAAGACCCTGGCAGCACATTCTCTGACTTATCTGTGCAGTTGTAACAGTTGCTCTGAATTCATTTGCATGATCAGCTATGGCATAAAAACATTCACTACAGAACTGGCTTAGAAGAGGGACGGGGGAGTGAAGGGAAGAAAGAATTACAGCCCTGCCTGTGAGGGGAAGACCGAATTTGGGATATCAAGAGCTACGACGCAATGAAATATTTCTATAAACATGCATAATCCAATATTACCTGAGCAATGCCTCAAGAGAGCTCCAGATTCCCAGCCCTGAAGCTGCCCCTGGCTGACAGGGAGGGAGCGGTTCTGAAATGCCATCCCCATTAAACAGCAGAATGTTTTTCAGGGCTTCCCACTGGGAGAGAATAAAGAGAGAATAATTCAAAGTTGGTCACTTCTTGGGATTAGCTGTTAAAAGATCTTCATATTGTTAACTATATTTTGCTGATAGCAACCTTTGCATTTAAGAATTGTTTTTAAAATTATTTTTGTGCTATGTGCCTTCCTGTAAGTGACAAATATTTGTGCATTTTGCAGGGCAGCCTGTATATTTTTGGTGGGATGGTGGATTCTGCTTTCACACAAGCAAAAACTCCTCTCTGGATATATGACATTGGTATGATACACAATAGCCAGTCTTTTCCATGGGACATTCCAAGTCCATAGGCAGTAATAAATAGTAAGAACCAAACTGCTTTCTGCTGCCTGTAACACAGCCTTTCCTAAGCTTTACAACAGTAATGCATGTAAAATTGTGTGCATATTTTCCCGTCAAAATTAGGCTGTTAAGCTATCAGAGACACAGGTCTTACTTCAATTAGAGAGTATTTTATGGGAAAATTTTATGTATTTTAAGGTCTCAGAATTCCATTCCTCCCTCTCTCCTTCTTAAGTTTATTTATTTGATCATAAGACCTGAAAATTAATGTATTATTTAATTTTTATTTTTTATGCCACATATATTTTAAAAACCAAGCTCTTATGGAAGAAAATAGATAAGTAAAGTTGATCTCATTTTGTACTTTTACTGAAGAAACACAAGCTAGAGCAAGAGAAATCAAATATAATTAAATAAGAAGGTGGGAAATTAACATCAACATTTTATAACGCAGATATTTTTTTCTCCTAAGAAGAAACACTTAGGATCTCATAAGTGTGTATTCTAATAAAAACAGTGCAGCATTTGAATTTAATAACAATGTCATACACCATGGATTCTCCCTTTGGAAATCCTGTGTACAGTAATGGCTGTTATTTCGATGTTAGATCGGGAGGGGAGAGAGAGAGGCTGAGTTCTTTCTGAGCCAGTAAATATTGTGTCCAGACCAAGATTTAAGTTTCCTGGCTTCTTTTGCTACTTCACTATATACCCTTGAGTCAATGGGGTTTTTTCAATCCTTCCTTTGTGTTTTCCACCAGTTGTCTAAGATAACCTGCTGGAAGAAAGAAAAGCCTCAGAACATATTTTAAAGGAGAAAGCATCTTGTTACTCACAGTACTTACCAGTGGAAATTAGAAATGAGTTATTCAACACTGGTTGTGTGTTTAGCTGTTTCATAGTTTTTTGGGTTTTTTTTCCGAAGAATAGCTTTAAGTAATGCAAGCCTTCACTGATTTCTCATTGTACCTCTGGTGCTGAGTTATCTGGTATTTCCTCTCCTTCACGGTGATCCCAGATCTGTGATTGATGGCTGCTATTTAAGGGACCTATGAAAAAGGACAAGAAAGAATAAGTCTGCCATGATAAGGTGTATTTGGTAAGCAGAAGGAATCATACATCCGTAGGGGAATCTGGGACTCCTACAAGTTCAGAAAATGATGAAAATCACAGGTTACTCCTGCATTATGAAATTTAGCTTTAGGAAACTGGAATACAGTGTGGTACCTCTGTGAGTCTGTGTCAGATAAGGATAGATGAAAACTTCAAACAGTGTCTCCTGCAAGTCTCTCGCTGCTGCTGTCTTAGCGGGATTTCTTCAGCCTTGTCAGTAGAAAACACCAGGACGAGACTTCTTTGAAAACGAGCTGTGTAATTTGAACGATTACTGTGGGAGGAGTGTCCTCTTGTGGTGCGGGATCTAAACTGCGCTTTATTAATTCAATCCCCAGATTCCGCAAGATGGACACAGAGCTGCAACGAACCAGCAGAGACGGAGGTAAGGAGCCAGGAAGTGGGGAATGTGTGAATCAAATGCCTGTTGCTTTGTTGATTAAACAGATTGCTTTGAAATATGTTCCCCCAAACAGTTCCAATCTCATCTCTCCAGAGACATGTGGCTGTACTTTATTTCTTTGCACTTTCAATAACTTAAGGCTTTTTCTTTCTTCAAAACAGTGTTTAAAAATACTCCTCTTAAATTTTAAGTCCTATATAGGAAGTTAAGTCCTCTCCTCCGTTGCTGCTTCTGTTTTTCTGAAATCCTTATCAAGAAAACTAATTTTAAAAGGAATATTGCAACCATACGTGAAGCCTGTGCTTTTAAAAGTAGGGTTGTGAAAACAGATTGGCAGCCACACTAATACGTTCTGGAACGTGAAGTGCTGCAGCATTTTTCATTTCTTCAGTGTGAACACGTGGACTCACCAAGTTATGCCACTTCTAATTGAAACCTGAGTGGAAGCATTTATGGCTTGGTCTTTTGAGATTGGTTTTGTATCACTACACATTAAAAATCACTTATTTTTCGCTACTGAAACTTCATCATCACAATGATTCCGTACCTTGAAATTACACCCAAAAATTTTTTAAGATGTGACACAGTTACCACTCTGGTTACCTGTGCTTGATGGAGGAGTCAAGAGGAAGTTTGGTACTGCAGGGTCATTTGTGGGGAAAAAAAAAAAGAGGTGTATTTCCAAGACAGACATCACTGCTGATATGACTTTACAGGTTTTTGTCTTATTTTTGAACTGTTCTAGAGCTCTGCACCAGCTAACAGAAAAGGTCACAGTGCAGTTGTGTACCATTCCAGCATGTACATCTATGGGGGATACTTTGGCATCAAAGGCATTACTCAGGAGTTTTGGGAATTCCATTTTGGTAAGTTAAAAAAGCAGAATAAGGTTTTGATGAAGTGTAAAACAACAACTGCAGCAGGAAAACATAGCTTGTTCTGCTAGGAAAATTCTTATCAGTAGAAATGCTCTAAGTTAGTTTTGGCTTCTCTTCAACAACATTTAGTAATAAATTCTGTCAATTCAATTAATTGCTGGCTGAAATTAATTAGACTATTACTGGAATAAGTTTTGCAATATTTGCCAATTTTACAGCTGAAAATCAGGGAGAATGTTTGTTTACTATTCACTAAAATTCTTCAAGTATTACTAAAAACATTCAGATACAGCAGAGACCCTGATTTCAGCCTACTAATGCCATCTTTTGATCTCAAATCTCCAACTGACCATGGGGAGCCAAACCTGACAGGAGATAATTTAGTAGCATATTCATTACCAGTCTGATTATTGCAAATCAGATGATTCCCAGAGGTTTCCTAAATGCATAACTTGTTATCTGATGGCTATTCTGTCACTGTTTTGAAACAAACTATGGATTTATCTCATCCTTCTTTTCCTCACATGGAGAATAAGTACAGACATTAATGAATTAACATTTTTGTTGACTGATTTTTCCCCTCTAACAGCCAGGAAAGTATCTTTCTGTGTCAGAGTCAATGAACTGACAAAGCTGTAGGAAAAACTGCTCTGTAAATAAAATTTCCATGGCATCTGTCACACAGCATCTGACATTTTCATTAAAAGTTTATTTCAAAACTGATTTTTTTAAATGCACTTTTTCAGTGTCAGAATTTAAGCTGTTAACTCATAATAAGCTTAGAGCAGAAACCCTTATTCTCCAACTGTCTCCTCCAGGAAGTAAATATCTTCTCAAATAGTCAGGGTAGATTTGATCCATCTGTAACTGAGTATTTTTGTTTCAGATACAAGGAGGTGGTTGTGTGTCTCCAGCCCCCGTCACAGCAGCAGCCCCGGAGCTCGGCACGGGCACTCGGCAGTGGTTTATCACACAGCCATGTACCTCTTTGGGGGGCTGATGGGGCTCACTGAACAGAGGGACCTGTGGAGGTGGGATTTTGGAAGCAGGAGCTGGTCCAGCATCAGAACAAGGTGAACTATTGCATTTGTTATGCTAAAAGAGCGGAGGAAGATAATTAATCTTACTCTTTGATACTAGGTGCGGGTGGAGAGGGAGGCAATGCCCTCTTGGTGATTGTAGGGATTGTTCAGATCAGGATGCAGTGCTGCTGCCATCCCTGGGGCTCCAGTTGGCTTTGTCTAGGAGAGCTGTTGGCAAGGCGTTGATGCAGCTGTCAGCAGTGTAATTTTGATGTCCCAATGCAGCTGTTCAGCAGTCATTCCTCTGAGTCAAAAGGAAAACAGAAGCTAAAATCAGCGCTAAGTTTCTTGGTCTCCCCTTAACTGCTGCTTTCTCTTACCTTCAGCCAAGGACCTCCTCCAGTGGTAGGTCATGCTTCGATAGTCTGCAAAGACTCAATGCTGATTTTTGGTGGAGGGATTTCAAATTCCAGCCCTAATGATGACCTCTGGAACTATAATTTCCATACGCAGACATGGAAGAAGCTTAGTAGTACTACAAAGGGAAACTTTTCTCCTAAAATGTATCACCGCATCCTAGGAATTGGTGCGGATTTCCAAACTACCTCAGATTGCACTGGTACATTGCCCAGCCCCTGCAAGAGTGAGCACAAGGACAGTTCCCAGCTGGTGCCTGTCCCAAGGCACTGTGGCTTTTACAGCTACTTCTGCCCACAGCGCACGGAGCGGAGCAACACCATTGAAATGAAAACCTTCAGCCTGCCCCTGAAGCCAGCAGAATTCCCTGCCTCCCAGACCACTTCAGAGGCAGGACTAGGCCCAAACAGAGACAGGAGCTGTTTGTCCGAGGACAAGTGTCTCCATCTGTTGGCCTGTTCGGGAGAGGCTTTTGCTGCCGCTCAGGCTGTGGGTGAAGAGGAGAGAACCAGCTATGGGTGTGTGGCCACGGGGGGTGAGATCAGCAGTAACAACACCCTGCTGCTCATCGGGGGCAAGCCTTTGTCCAGCTTCTCTGAGATCTCCTTCAGGCAAATGGATTTTGACTGCTTGTGATTGATTTGCTTGCAAAGTGAAGGAATAAATTTCCACCACCATGGCAGTAGGTGGAAAACCAACTGCTTGCAACTGTCTTCAGCTTCCTATCAGCACACTGGGGAAAAAAATAATTAAACCTTCTCATACTTGCTGTGAACAGATTTTTTACAATGTTAACAAAACCCGACATATATTTAAGTCACAAGTTGCATGTAAGTTGTGATTTTTGAGAGGAGCTTGTTGGAATGCTGCTCTTTTTGTTACTTTTCTCCTGGTCATTTCATACCCTTTCAAATCGCAATGGCCCATGCTGCCTTGAAAAATCAGAACTGCAGTAACTGTACTGGCTCCTCAAGATGCCATTTCAGGGGCATCTTGCTCATTTTGTGCTGGCATAAGAGAGAAATACAGTCACATTTTAGGGATTCAATTAGTCTTACAGGAATGAAACTTGAGATTTTAAAGATTTTAAAGATTTTATATTCTTAAGTGTTCTTTGCACAATATATTTGCAACATGAGATGGCCTACGACAAAGGAACCCAACAGCCAAATCAGCAACCGAATTCTAGAAGATATTCAAGGATTGTATATAATCTTGAGGAAGTGAAATGAGTGGCCCCTGAAAATCATCAGCAAGGACCAAAGGAAGGGCATTATACCTGGAAGAACAAAGGATGTGCCAAATGAGTGTTGGCTTTGACAACTGAACACAGAATCAAAAGGGTTTGATTTCCCACAGTGGGGTGGGGAGGGAACAGAAAGAGGAGGGCTTGACAGAGCAGCACAAAGCATGGGCTGTTTTGACTGGTAACTTAATGTTTTAGCCACAAAGGGATTTCTGGTTTTCCAACTCCATCTCTCTTTTATCACCCTGCGTAGTATTTGTTACACATTTCCCCTCCGTACTAGTAAATTTTGACTTCATTCATGGTTTTTCTCTGCTGAAAACAAAAAGTGCTTGTTCTGCAAGGTAATAGTGTCCAGTGTTCAAAGCATTTATTTCCACAGAAGTTGCTAAATACCAGCCTTCTAACATAAGATCAGCTGTCTGTAAGAGCTGCTGGTATCTGGAATTACCTGAAAGTGTAAGTTAATACTTTCAGATATTTGAAAAGTTCACTTTTCAAAAGTTTCATAGGAGTAATGACTTCCAAGTAATTTACAGATTTCAAGAATATTTACAGATACTTTCATCATATCTTCACAAGTAACTGTTATGTAAATTCAGCAGGAAAATTACAGATGGATTTGCAAAAAGCTATTTAAGTTATTTGGTCCCTCCATGACCCTTATCCAGAAGCAGGATTGAACACTGCCATGTGAATAAAGCCTTCTCCATCTCCTGTCACTGTACGTTCATTTCACTTTTATGAGTCTAAAATACGCGTTTGTATTTTCAAACTGAACAAAGAACTTACCGTTCTGACCAAGGAACACGATTCTGCCAGTCCCAGTCATTTCCTTGCACTTCAGCCAGCTTTGAGGGCTGCCCAGGCTTTGAATTTCTCCTCCAAGAACAAGAATTTCCCAGTTTGAGGAGGTTTATTTGGAAGGGACATCAACACAGTGCCTGAGCATGTACTCAGCACAGCAGTCTTCACTCAGCAGCTTGTTTTCCTTGTGCTGACTGACATGTCTGTTTTGGCATTACCCTGAGAGCCGCTGTAACACACAGCCTTTTATCTAGGATTGACAAGGGAAGGAAATTTAACTGCAAAGGGCAACAATAAACCAGTGATTTTTCCAAGTCACGCGAAGGCCTGCTGGCAGGTAGCGGTATCCTGGGGATGTGCGAGAGCCCCAGGAAAATGCCATCCAGCCTCTGCCATTCCTTTCTTCCTGCCCCCTCAAACTCTCTTCCCTTTGGCAGCCCCACGAAGGCTTTAACATTTACTCGGAGCCAATGCAGACGGGACACGAGCCAGCCCAAAGGCAATGGCTTGGCACGGGCAGGAAAAAGCAGCTTGGAGTGTGCCCAGCTCCCCTGCTCCCTCCCCTGGGCTCTGCCCGTGTGCCAGGTCCGGTGGGGGCAGCAGCCCTGGCAGCACCACACCCACTCCAGCACCAGAAGATGCCAAAGCTCCGAGGGGGCCCTGAGGGCCCCGCTGTTCCCTGATGGGACACCAGGAGAGCAGGGGCTTGGAAGGGGGCCTGGCCGCAGGGATGGGGCTCAGGGCTGGCTCCTGGGAGGCTGAGCTGCAGCTGGCCCCAGCAATGCTGTGCAAGGGGAGGGATCCCTGATCCTGATGTGGGGCTCTGTGCTAAAGCAGCTTTGCTGAAGTCGCTGGAGGCTCTTTCTCCCCTTATGGCCCATTCCCAGGTCTTCAAAAAACAAGGATGAGCTCAAGCTGGAAGGGAAGGGGGTGGGATTTCATGTGACTGCATCCCACAGATGCCCACAGGAGTACCTGGCACCTCAGTCCACTTTGGGCATGCACAACCCATATTTCAGGTACCCTCCAGTGTCCAGACTTAGGGACACAATCTTTGCTCACACCACTGTGACACTTCCTGGGTCATATCCCCTTTCAAACCTCAGCCAGTGCTATCAGCTACACCAAAAGGGTTCTCAGAGCACCTCATTCCTCTTTTTCCACTGCAGTCACCTTTTCAGAGAGGGAGAAAAGAGCCTTTGTGGATGTGCTTATGATACTTCTCTATAAATGCAGCAGTTAACGAGGATTCATCCCAGGCTCAAGCGACACAAGATGTGCTGTTGTATCTTAAATTGTATGTGAGGGAACAAATTGATCAGTGCTAAACATCCCAACAAACTCATTGTTTTTAACTGACATTTGGTTTCTGAATATTAAAATGTATAAATGGCAGAAATATTTTCTTCTAATATGCAGATATTAAAGAAAGGTGTTTTCAGTTAATAACAGAAGAATCTAAATGTTTCATTGTTTTGAGTTGTAAGTGGATTTGAAGAACAATTCAGTGATTTATCAGTGAGATCACAGTTTTCAGTACACAACAAATTGTGCCACAAGAGAAATTATTTCCTATGAGCCTAGTCATTAGGACGGATTAATTTAGCTTCCTTTTGCTATTTTCCAAATAGTTTTTGAGAAACAAAGATGACCAGAGGGTTTAGTTGCCCTTGGTGCCTTCTTTAGCATTTAGCCGAAGTCAGGGCTTGGGAGTAAGCAGTTTCCCTGAAGCAGTCATTAGTGCTGCTGTACTTGCAAACACAGCCCAGCCCCCTGCTGGAAACAGGATGAGAGTGGCTCAGTTAACTGGCCTGCACTGGAACCACACCGGGCACCTCGGGACTGGTTTCCAAAGGCACCGGACACCTGACAGTCCTCATGGCCAATCTCAGCTCTGTTGGAAAAAAGGCATTTCATTCCTTAGCATCCACTTGCAAGCTTTGGTGCTGTCCTAATTTAAGCTTGAACTGACAACAGGCTAAGTTTAGTGCAGCAACCCAGTGTCCCAAGGCCCAGCTGCCTCCCCTCTTAGTACTCTGCCAGCATAACAAAGGGGGCTTAAAGATGACTCTGCAAGAATTTTGCACTGACATGGTGTATTTAAGACAAAACTATAGTATAACATTCCAAGACCGGTATGGGTGGGCTACAGATCTACTTGTTCCCATGTACAGTTTCAATACAGATCTCAGTGCAGTGCCTAAGACAGTTCATACGTCACCAGTGTTGTGAAACAGAAGCAAGAGGGTGCACTTTGTTTTATAAAAAACCCAACAAATAAATTACACATTGAGAGCTATTGCCAAGCTTTACATATAAGAAGTAAAAATACAGTAGTTAGTGCGGCTTTAACAAAACAAATCTAGCTAAAAAAATATTCTTGTATACTTTAAAAATAAGTTTGTCCAATTATATAGGTAGGGGGATTGTGTGTGTGTGTTTACAGAGCAGAGTGCTCAAGCCAAGCAGTCAAAAGGAGGTGAATTCTGCAGGAGAATCCTGTTGCTGCAGGCCCTGTGGGTGTGGCAGCGCTGCCGGCACTGCCTGCTCCTCAGGCCAGCAGCAACAGGAGCAGGCCCTGGCTTTGAGGGGCCGTGCAGAGCACCTGCATCCCCCCAGCACTGCCAGGAGCCACTCAGCTCTGCCAGGGGCCACTCAGCTCCCCCAGGAGCCACTGCACTGGGGGGAGGGCCCTGCACTCCTGTCCGTGGTGCCCACACCTGGAGCAAACACTCCTGGATCACACCTGTGTCACTGCAGGGCCATGAACATATATGGGTCTATTTTTTGGCTGAAAAGTTATGATTGTCCAGCTGCATTTGAAAGCTGTGACATTACAGTGTCTAACAGCTACACATATATATGTATACAGATACTACAACTTCCTAAACTCAGAAACACTATGTGCCCAGACAGAGCTTTAAATGCTAGCTGGCTGTGGAACTGAGCTGCTATCACTTCACCAGAAGATTTGGATTGTACCAGAACATGTTCACAGTGTGAAAAATACATCCAGTGCTTTTTTGTGAAGGACACGCTCAGCCCAACAGTGTCTTTGCTTCATGGAACGAGAAGGAAGGAGCAGGGTGCCGACAAAGGGAGAGCAGGCAAGGACTGCAAAGTTTGTACAGAGACCCACACACAGCTGCACTGTTCACCTGAGCTGCTCTAACAGGGCTGCAAATTTTCTTGCTCAAGTTGTGTCCAAAAAATTGGCCAGAATTGTCTTACATAGCTGTCTTTGATGAAGTATGAGTAAAATTTAAGTCTAAAATCAAATACATTCAGGCTCATTCATTAACCATGACTGATTAACAGGTAAGTAGGCAATTTATGTCATATAACTTACCTAATATTAAACTCTATTACTCTCATTAAATGAACTAAAGAAGAGATTCCCTTTATTCTGATGTGAGAAAGCCTCAACTCCCACATTTTAATGCCCATTTCCTAAGCCTGTAAATGCACACAGCACATGCAGACTGGTTTTAAATGGGTGAGACTGAAATGCATCTCTCTCAGGTTAATCAGTTTGAGATAAAGGTTGGGATGCTATTATTATAAACACCAAGATTTCTCTAAAACCTTTTACTCCAAAATCACAGAATGTGACTGGAGTAAAATCACTTTTACTTTTAGATCAAATCACTTAGCATTCATTCATTCCTTCCTGTCAACTCTTACAGCTTTTAAGTGGTTGGCAGACCTGCCAACATCCTGACACCAGATTCACACAAAAGTCTTATTTATAAATCTCTTTAAATAAATATCAAGAAATAGACTTTAAGAAAATGTTTGGACCCTACAGCCAATCATCAGTAGTATAGTAATGGTAGGAAAATCCTTTTTCTCAGTAGCACACAGGCATTAACTGATACTTTATAACGCTAACCGTGGCAACTATTATCCCTATTTGTGTTTGATAACATGCAGGTGATGAGAAATGCAATGTTACCTGTTAGTCAGCCATGTTCTAACACAATACCTCAAGCTGCAAAGCAGAACAGTGATGACAAACTGCAGAATGCTCCAATCATAACCCTGTGTCACCTTGGTTTCGCCAGGCTCCCTATGTAAGCAATGATTTGGTTAGCTAAGTAAGCTACATCAAGATAAACTGAGTGAACATTTTCTCCAAATATCAGATATTGCTGGGAAGAGTTGGGTTTATATCCCCAAATCTATTAGGTATTGCAAGTTCCCAATTTACCAGTTGAAATGTTTGCATTTTTATGTGAAGTTTCAAATACTAGTCCTCTGAAAATTGAGGAAAGCCTCGCCCTTTTTTAGTTTCTCTGTGTGTGCATGTGTGTAATTGAAACATCCTCCTTCAACCACTGCTATCCTGACCATGCTGAAATAACAGTTGGTTATTTGGAACCAATTAGATTTTAGAGGACACACTCACCACACGCTATTTACTTGTTATTTGCTGTGATGGCTTGGGAGGACTCTAGGGATGGTATTCAACATGCAGTGCTGAAAAACTGTAAACTTCTGTTATTCCAGTTTTGGGAGGGATTCAAGCTGACAGTTCGCAGAGCTCCTGAACCCAACGGGAAGAGCCAAATATCAAACATGCCTAAGAAAATGCTACTGCATTCTGTCTATTTACAAACCCAACACATGTAGCTGGCGAATGCCAGCTCAGCTGCTGAGCAAACAGATGAATAGCAAGTGCCAAGTTTTCACACACAGTCCTGGCTTTGTGCAGGAAGCAGACTGTTGCAGCCATTGCTTCCCTTTTCCTGCAGGAACTTTGCTGGCAACTGCATTATTAATGCAGACTAAGATGTTTGATATTCAAATCAGGAATCTTCTACGTTTCAGTAGGCAGTAAGGCTCAGACTCAGAAGAACAACAAAAGCCAATACTCAAGTGAAGCAGCAATGAGAAAGCTGAAGGGCTGGGGGCAGGAACCCTGTGCCTGGTGCAGGGCAGCGGCTGTGGTCGTGCTCCCGTGGAGTGGGACCTGCCTGTGGCTGCTCCAGGTGCTGCACCCACCACCAACCCTGGAACCCTGCTCTTGAGGCAATGGCTGCAAATCACAGCCTGCACTCACTGTGCTATGTCAGTCCTAGGAGCTCTCTCTGGTCCCTACATTCCTCTATTAAGGCCTCGGTGGTTTTGAGAAGTGGCAGTGGGCCACGTAAAATCCACGTGGCTTCTCCCTTAACATGCATTCAGCACCTTGCAAAGAGCATGAGAGCAACAGCAGCACAAACACCCTGGGCTGAATGCAGCAGCCTCGCTGGGCCCAGCCCACTTGCACAACCCACAGTGGTTTGGTCCAAACCTTTGTTTACACTGAGACACACGCACACAGCCAATGGGCAGAGATGAAGTTGTGCATACAGGTTCCAGAACCAATTTTCACATCTAAGTTTGCTTCTGAGAACCAAACTCATATAAGTATCTACAAACAGCAGCACTGTGCAGAAAACACCCTCCAACCCTAGTAATATGTATAAACCTCTTTGTCAGAAAGAAAGATCACAGTTGTTTCATCTGTGCTTCCCTGTTAGATGTGGGATTCATCATCTCTGTTTGTCCTCCCTCTGACTCTGCGTTAGTTTTTTGAGAAGCTGTATCACCAGGGTCCATATGATGATACTGCTGCCCAGAGCTCAAATGATCCCTGAACTGCATGCACTGTGCCCCAAAATTCACCTGAGCACCCAAAGACCTTCACCTGCTCTGTGGAGTGTGTACTCTTACCTTCCTTCTACAGAGAAGTGAATTGCTTACAGGAATTTTTTATCCTTTTTTCCTATTTACACCCTAGTCTTTCTATTATTTGTTCTACGTACAATTATTAGATGACACTTGGAACAGGATTCCAAGTGGGGTTAAGAACTGATCTACTTGTACCCTCATGCTGCAAAAATACCTGGTAAGTATTCCTGAAGCACAGCATCTGGAAAAAACACTCAGAAACAGCATGAAGAGAAACAAGAATTTTTTTCCTTTCTAATCCTAGAAGACAACAATACTAATGAATAAGCAGGTCCTGAAATAAGCTGCACTCACACTTTCACTGCTTTGGCTTTTAAAACATACAGATCTCCTAATCTAAAATGCATGTATTTGAATCATGTAGGAAATGAAATGACCAGTGTCAGACGTGGGACCTCTGCTGTATTCTGCTAATGCTACAAGCTGTTTAGCAGGTAATTTTCGTTCTCCTGGTTGCAATGAGCAGCAGCTCAAATCCAGTCTACACAGCTGGTCACTGATGCAGTAGATTTTCATTTTACTTTCCAGGTACTCTGTTATAGGGTGTGCAAGGACTATTAGGGGGGTTAAGGCCAGAAAGGAGAGAATGTGTTGGAAAAATAAAGGAGAAGCAGAGGGAATAATCACACAGAAGAAAATGTCCTTGGCTGTACAGGACAGTGACCACCATGGAGAGCCCTGTGCAGGGCATGGCCACGAGGTGGCCCTGTGAGTTCTCCTCATCCCTGTGGAATGTTCATTATTCCACAGCCATCAGGGCCCCGTGCTCACACCCCACAGCTCTGCTTCACCTTCCAGCAGCACCAGAGCCAGCTCAGGTAAGGAACAATTAACCCAGCACGAGCAGAACACAACTGTTTCTTTTCCTCAGTTCAGAATTAGTTCCAGTGTGACATTTCACTTCTCCCGAGGGAGAAGATCAAATGTGCATGTGGTTTTACATCCCGGGTCAGGCTGCAATTCCAGTTAGATTGTGATAAATGTACAAGTCTCTTCCTGGATCCTGGCAAATCAGGTGGCTGTCTGGCTCCTGTTCAGCACGAGTTTGATCCCAAGCAAGTCTTTTGGAAGGATCCCTTGGAGATATATCAGAAGATTTGAGTTTTTACAAGGTGGGAGTTTCAGAGACTCCTTCTTCTAGAGTTCAGTGGTGAGTAAACATTTCGTTCTTATTGTAGCATCCTCAGTAACTGGGCTAAAATGGGGGGGAAAGAATAAGGCTCTGTAAATACACTCCTCCAAAAAGGACTGCCATGATGGATTACCAGAGAGGAGTATTGCTTCAAAGAGCATTCATGGCTATTCCCCTTAATGACACCAATGACACACTTTTCTAATGGACAACTGCAGAAGAGCAAACTGAATGAAATTTAAACAAATGCAGCAGCAGCACCACTGCCATTCTTTAAACATGGTCACTGCAAGGCCTGATTGTCACTACCATCATTCTGCCTCGTCAGCATGGCAAAATGGAATAGCAAGAAAAAAGGCTTCTACCACCTTGGTTTCCTGACACCCTTATAGCTTGGAAATACCTGGGGGGCATCCCTCTCTATCCCCACCAATCCTCTGGCAGGCACTAAAACACTGTAAAGAGACTTCCAGGAAATTTTTCTGTACCATAACATTAGTCTAGCATTAGAACATGTGAGCAGATAAGGTAAGAAACTGAAGTGAAATTATAGTATACACACATCAGTTTATCTGTAATATTTCAAATGCTGTAAACTGAGACAGGACTACAGTTTAGTAGCACAGCTAAACAAGGCATTGTGTCTAAATGGCCACTGTAACTATGTCAGTGGAAGCAATAAGAGTGCCCACACAGACTTGTGGAGTGAGTTGAGGAGACCTCACCTGGCAAGGACTTCGGGTGTCTGCTGGGATGGTGTCAGTCCAGCTGAGGACATCAGGGTCTCCGTGCTGCCTTTCACCGCCCTCAAAGATAAGGCCACATTATTTCCCAAAGGCCCGTTGGGAATCAGTCCAGTCTAAATGGGGAAGAATGAAACAAGGAACTCAGGCAGGACAAGACAAGCTAACTGTTTAATATGATTTACTTATAAATGGCAAAAAGAGGACTCATTAAACTCCAGCCTGGGCTTTACTAAATACAAGTTCTTAAAGAAATTTTATGGCATTTACCTTCAGTATAATACAGCAAAAATGAAGTTTAACTATTAACAGGGTATGTTGTGTGATTTACTCCAGCTGAATTACTTTGCTTTATTTTTGGTCTGGTACATTAGTTTATAGACCTCCAAACTATTAACAATTATTGTATTTTACTATTTAACTTGAACTCCTGTTTCTTAATCATGACAAAAGCTTTCGTTTTTTTCTTTGTTAAGAAATGGTCAAGTAACTCACTGGCACTATCCACCTCGGTGTTACAATGGGTTGAGAAGACACCTACAAAAAGCAAACAGAAGCTCAATTAAAAGGTTTTAATTAGATGAGAACGTTGTCAAAATAACATTGTCTCCCAAAACAACACCTCCCCCAAAACAATCTCAGATATTTGCCCCTCGTTAGCCTTTGAATCACAGTAGTGATTAGATGGAGATGTGGCACCTACTGAGCAGAGCCAGACACTCACTGGGAGCAGTTTCAACTCCAAAGGAAAGAATCCATCATCTTTTAGTGCTTTGTGGACACCCTTAATCCAGAGCAAGCTACTGTGGAGAGTCCTCCTCCTTCCCCCTTTCTCTTGCTGAGTACAGTGTAACTCCATTTTGCCAGCATAGATTATAAGAGATTTCTTTTTATCTCTATAAAAGGCTTGATTCGTATTGCAAGTTTACTTCTCAAGTATTTGTGTGTATATCTACATATACACAGACATATACATGCGTACATACATCTTCCCATATAATTTCTGAATGATGTATTACTGAAGCCTTATGTATCCCCGAAGTGTGAGAAGCAGGCTGGCACTTGCAGCACTACGAAAACAGAGGTTCCTGTGGCACACATACAGGTTCACTCTTCAGGTTCCTTCATTTTCCCTGCAAAGCTGTAAAGTCTACACCCCTACACCAGCCACCCTGCAGGTGGGGGCCACATGAGCACTGACCCCAGTCCATCACTCCTTTCCACTGCTGCAGATCCAAGCCTGGCAGACAGACACTAAAGCCAGAGAAGAGTTCATGAGCAATAATCACTGTTATGTGAAAAGGGTTTGAAATACATTTACCCGAGGTGTGGCTTCTGTAAAGTCAATTAGATTTTCTGTCAGTGATGTTAAGGAAACGTCCTGGTCATCTGGAGTGCTCTATGGAATAAATCAGTTTTGAATTGAATTCCCAGCAGTAACCACAAAGGTCTACTGAATACTCTAGTGGCTTCCTCAGTTATAGACCAGTATCATTAATGAACACTATTTTTTATCAGGCCTATTTTTTTCCAAGTCTTTCAATTTGATCTTTTTAATAGCCTTTTAATTTCCCTTATTCTCATTAATGTACTGGAAACAACATTACTGCCCTGTAAGGAAGCAGTGAAACTGTCCCTTCCCCTCTGAAAAGGTTGGGATACTGCACCATTCGAAGGGTCAGCAAGGTCTGGAGTTGGGTGTTTGAACTCGGTGAAATTTATGATTATTCAGTGGGATCAACTACGTAATACTGGGTTTGGGTTTAGAGGCCCAACAGCTACAGGGCAGGATGTTTTGGTCATCCAGAACAACTTGTCAGTCTACTCAAGCAAAGGCAGCACAGGTCCAACGCTATTAGACTCTGCTTTTCTTTCGGAAAGGGACAAACAAAAGTTTAATCCCCAAATCAGAGCTCTTCATGGAGTTCAGTTAAAAATTACCTTAAGGTAACTAGAATATAACAAATGAACATCTAAACTTAAACTTTTCCTTCTGTGGTTCTTTTGAAGGGAACTGCCTATGTCAGAATTTCATCCCTACAGTCTCCTCACTGGAACATAAAATCGTTGGGATGTAAGGGGCTCCCCACCAGTGTGAGAAAAACAGCCAATTTAGAAAAATAAGAGTTATGCCAAGAAGGACAAGCAGAAATGGCCTTTGGAAAGATCTGTGCAGTGTCCTTGCCTGCTTCAGAAAGCACTCTCTGGCATTCCCCAGCGCCTGGCATTCACAGAGTTATGAGAGGCATGCGGCAAGGTCTGCTGGGCTTGCCTGGAGGCATCGGGAGCTCGGAATGTGACACTGAAACCTTCCAGGCTGGCAGGTGGTGATACCTTTGAAACAGCAGCCTCCTCAGCTGGAGCCAGATTAGCTGGAATTAGCAGGTCCTCGTGGTTAGAGTCAGCAGTGTCCTCATTCAAGGTATTACTGAAATGGAAAAACATTCTCGTTAGCACCCTGCCTGGACAGCATGGAACAGGGCTACTTCCCAGATAGCTCAAAACCTGGACATCAGTTCCACGGAGGAAGACAAAAGAGTGATGGCTGTTTATTAATGTAAATGCCTTCCAACTACCTCCTCAGATTACTGCTGTCTCTCACAGTTCCAGCTACAGCTGTGTATAGACCCAACATACAGTATCGATGTCTTGTATCTCAAAGGAGTTTCTTCAGCCCTTTTGTCTAATTTGCCTGAAGCCCTTCCTGTCATCCTCTTATCTTCCTGCTTAGAGCCAGGGGCAGCAGCATGTCAGGAATCTCAGTCCTTTCAGAAGATGAGAGAGATTCACTTACTGCTTGCAAGGATACTCACCCCGAGGCCTGCGCTACACTGATTAACTGCTACAACAGTAATTAAAAATGCATACGTAAACCTGCTTAGTTAGATATAGCCTAAATGCTCAGCAACTGTTCCTCATATTTTCAGCTCTTTTCATCATAATCTCCACGTGGTCCCCTTACCCCAGAAACATGTTTCTCCAGAATCACTTACAGAACAAAGGTGTTTGAAGCAGGGATTGCTCTCAGCGGCTCTCTTGGATCTTGAAATACCGGACTGGTTGCTGAGGGACTGCTCTGTGATTTGCCTGACAGGATAATGTTCCTGGCACAAACCAACAAAAAACAAAACAAACAGAAAACAGGTACAACCTTCCATGGAAAGCTCTTAATGAATCACTTGCTTCAACACAGGTTTGGGAGTGGTAATGTACATTTTATTTACAGTACCACCCACTGCTCTTTGAGGTCTGCCACATGTGCATCTTCACAAATGGTCAAGAAGTTATAGACGTACTCTTTTAAACTTTTTCAATGCCTGCAATCCCACTGGACCCTACAATCATTTCATATTTAGTAATTCTCAGGAAATTGTCACTGTCAGGGGTATACTTTTTTTTTCTCCACTAGAAAACACCTACTGTGAACAGACCCATCCCCCTCTCCCCACGCTGAAGCTGTTCACATTTCAGAAATAATTAGTGATTCAAATTGCTGTTGTAATAATGGTCATCAAGTATGGAAGAATAAAGAGCATCTGTATTATCTGTATAGAATAAAACTTAGCAGTTATAATCCTGGTTTTCATCTCAAAGCCACTTCACACTCATGAGGTTAAAGGTACCCTATGCACGGTAAAATGCAATGATGACAGAGCCACTGGCAGACCACACTGAACTGCAGGTTCTCAGTTCTGTAGTGGAGTAACTACACCACATTTCTTACAAATCTATTCACTACCTGGCAGCAGCCTCCTGAATATTGGAATTCTTGACACCTGTCATGCTGTCATCTTTTCCAACCTGAGAGGAAGAAAGGAACAGAGACATACATTTCTGATACCTGTTTCAATCTTGTGTCAGTCCTGAGATTCACAGCCGAGCTGAGTGTCTGTATCCCAGCAGAAAAACGTGCTGTTCATCTACAGCTCAGGGACTTAGAACATCATTTCCATGTGACAACTTCAGTGCAGAAATAAAAATAATTCCCCAACAAAGCCAAATAAAATACCATTATTTGCAAGAAATCCAGTCATAGTGACAGAATAATTGCTTGATTAAAAGGCAACCTTTGGAGGTTACTTGTCTCCATGACCTCTCAAACCAGGGCTTGCACAGGGTCTTGTCCTGTTACCTGTTGAGTATCATCAAGGACAAAATTCCTCCTTCGGCAACCGTTCCAGTACAGAACCATTATCACTGTGAAGAAAGGCTGAAAAGCCTTCTGACCCTGCCTTGGACAAGGCTCTTGGAACACCCTTATCTACAAGGCACCTTCTCCAACCTCAGGCAGTTGAAGAGAAATAAACCATTTGAGAGCGTCACAGCTCTGCGCAGTCGAGTATTTACCTTGTGCCCTGCTTCTGCCTGGGCCTTCAGGATATTGCTTTTGAGATCTGCTGGAAGCCACTTTGCTGCTATGATTGGGCTCTCGATTGCATTGTTAAGACATTTATCTGTCAACTTCACCACTTCATCCTAGACATGAAAACATCTTTATCAGAAGCAGTTTCCACATGAACAAATCTGAGCTGAAGTTTATCAACATTGCTAAATAACAATGAGGCTCTGAAGCCAGAGGGAAGTCAGCAGATTTATACTGAAATGAAAAAGCAATTTTTTTCCTTTATTTTGGAACTCAGTTGTACTGTCACAGAAACACAAAGTAAAAAAAGGCACAATGCTTAAATGTGGATATGCAAACTGCTGTGCTAAAAATACAGTGTGCAGGAAATGAAGTACATCCTAAAACATCAGCCTAGTTTACTGATAGGAGATCAATTTAATGGCCATTATATCATATCAGTGTAGCCTAAGTAAAAGTTGATAATTTACTCTCAAATGGAAGTTGGGAAGATTTTTAATTTAAAATCCACTTATAAGTTAGACCAAGAGTTTAATTAATGTGCTACTACTACCTCTTCCACCACTGATTATATCAGAGCAAACTGGCAGCCAGATACATAATGAAGAGAAGTAAGAATGAGGTATCTTTCACTACAGTATATTTCATTATGAGAATTGCATTTCTTAATTATAAATTGTTAATTAAGCATTCAATCTACTAATTGCTATTTGATGAGTGGCAGAAGTTAATTAGCTGAGCGAAAACTAAACCCTGTGACCTTCCTTCTGAAGGTATGACTCAGCAGGGGGAGACAGAGTCCTGCTTTCCTCACCATAGGCCGGGCCTAGGGCAGGCTCTTCCAGGAGGCAAGTGGCTGCAGGACTGCTGGGAGCAGGGACAATCCTGCTGCACTCCTACCTGCACCAACTGCAGCGTGCCCAGGAGGAATGCCAGGAGGAAAGCCCATTGCAGAGAGAGAGAGCAGAGCAGAGGAGTCAGAAAGAGGTGAACACCTGTGCCCCCACAGCTCTCCATCCACTTGTAGCTTTCTACATTCCCTGGAGACACTGCTGAGAACTTGTAGCTATTTGGTCTTTACACAGGGGTAAAATATTTTCATTTTTTGTCTCCCTCTAAATCACCTTTTGGTATCTAAATAGGATCTTAGGAGACTATCTAAAGGAGAATCTGTTTTCAAATTTTGACCCAGTCAGCAATGAACTTCGCAAAATATCCAAGGGTCACTGTCAACATAAAAAGCTATGAGGACCAAGAGTACTTTTAAGTACTTTTATTTTAGAGAAGCTGCTGGAATTGCCAAAATGAATAATTACAATTGAATTATTATTATTTGTACAGCTGCAGCCAACTGTGATAATCTTTAAGTCTTTACACTGGACCTCACTGAAGCAGATACCATGTGTGACAGTACCTGCACAGCACGTTGAATGCATTATTCCATCAATATAGTATATCTGATCTTTTTAACTGAGCATATCAGTACACTGGTGCTTGAAGTACCATTTTATTGTTTAACTTCCTCTCAGCTTCCTTCACTGGAACAATCAATTTAATTAGGTCACTCTAGTCCATTAATTATTAGACCCTCTACTTTTGAAAAGCTTAGTATTACAGAATATTTTAATTTAACAAAGAATTAATTGCATCCCACCAAGGAAATATTTCCCTCAATATTAATGATCTGTGTTTTTCAACCCTATTTTGCACTTGAAAAAAAAGCACAGGTGTCTTACAGGTTTTTTAAATGAAAAAAGTGTATAGCTAGAGGGAAAAGCACCCAGCACCTGCTAACACCGCAAGATGTCTAATTTACAAGACATTTCAGGTGCTCACACAATAAGGTAAAGCTGCTGGGGTTTGTCATTATTTTAGCTCATTAGGAATATGTTTGCTGTTTCCATGGGCTAGACAAACGACACTTGTACTGTGTTCTTCAGTCAAAACATGGAGTTAGGCAGCAATGCAAACAGGCAAGGAAAGATTAAAGGCAGTAACAAGGCATGTGATCCAAATCCTTTGTACTTTTGAGTTGTATTCTTGGTGCCACCGAAAATCACTTTGTGCAGGATGACGGAGCATAATACAGGCACATCTTGGAGCAACTTCCATGTATTTACAGATCACAACGAATTCAGAAAAAGTAAACCCTCATGTCCTTGCATTTCTGACTCAGGAGCAGACACTGAACACGGGCAAACAGGGTGAACCTTTATTGTTCATTTCCCTTCAGAAGCTGATGAAAGCAGAGTGTTGGTGCGTTTAAAGCTATTTGCTCTCTTTGTCAGATCTGGTCACTGCACTACTGAAAGCTGGGAAAGGACAAAGTCGCATTCTTCCATCCCAGCAGATTTTGGCAGCGAGCATCAGAGAAGAATGAAGCCATTCATTCCCTCGCTTCCTCTTTTTCTCTAGAAGAACGGGTAGCTAGATAAATATTTCCCTGTCAAAGAAATCAATCAGGATTGATTGATTGCAAGTACAGAATTACATAAAGATGACTGCCAGGCCATCTCTATCCCCTGATGGAAAACAGTGAAAGATTTAAGTGAATTGGCATATAACAGTATCATGAAGTTCAGGATGCAGCTCTGCCTTCATAAGTAGAAAGATAACACTTTTCCCCAATATTTTTTACCAAAACTCTTCAGTACTGTAAGTTTCCACATATGTTGAAATTTGTTCAGAGAGAATGCTGCAATACTGCAGTCTCTCTGAAATAATAGCAAGCCCCAGGGTGTAAATTTATTGCAAGGGTTTAGTGGACATATTGCAGTCCCATGTGATTCTGCCAGAAGAGGATACCACAAACACTTATTTTACTAAAAGATTAAGAAGAAAAGTAAGGAGAAGAGCCCATAGGTATATTTCATAACAAACACCATAAATGAAAGCTTCTATGTTTTCTAAAGCAACCTTCAAAGGCAGAAAACAAAGTATTTTTAACAGTGACTTTTGGGTCACTCTTTTCAGGACTGATTTCCAAACCATTAACCTTCCTCTCTGAAGGGTGTGCTCATTTGGTGCTACTATAACCTACAAGTCTTTGCAATCTGAAGCACTGGGAATTTCAAGTATGCAGAGAGTCTCTAATCTTTGTCTTTTTTAAACAAACACTGTCAAGTAACTTCTTGGTAGGCTACATCATAGGCAGAAAAGTTTTATTCTATCTCTTCTACCCTAAAAAGACCTCCAATGACCTACTCTTACATTTTCCTAATATAACTTGCACTTCCTTCTTGAAAGCTGAACTGTGTTTTATCCACCTGTTGGTATAATGCTGATCCATAATTCTCTCTTATGCAAATGCTCTTGCTCTCTAATTAAATGGTTACTGTACCCCCAGTATCTACAACCTGTAAAGTTACTTGTCACCTCATGTGACAGCAGCTGGATGACCAACTGTTCTGTATTGGCAGCTGTTTGTTAGATTAGCTCATTACAGGAATCTTAGCTTGCTTATTATAAATCAGTCACGATTTAAAAGCCACAAACAGTTTTGGTCCATTCACTTCAACGGAACAATTAAACGTTTCTCCCCTCTCTGTCTGAAGTAAAGTGGAGCTCAACGGGCTAAAATATTCTTAAATAAACTGTGTTCATTTGCTTCAGTTTATGTAGAAGCAGTGTTTCAGCATAACAGGACCTACAGTCCACTGACTAATCTTCTTAGAGACCCGGTAATCTTTGTAAAGCAGAGACGTGCACCAAGCAGCCCGGAGAGCAGCCCTTAAAGGGGCCAGGGGCCAGGCAGCCTGCAGCACCACCCACAGCAGCAGCTTCTCTCACATGGAGGTGGAAAACAAATGCTTAGGAGTGGGCTTAGCTCAAACACACTGCTAAACACCTCTCCTGGCACCTGGCTCCTGTTACTATTGAGGGAGCACGAAAAATCATAGCTGCTTCACTCAAAGTCAGATAAATCCTCGGGCCTCCCTGATAGGGAGGGTAGCCTAAACAGAGATAACACTGCCAGGTGTTTCACCCTCTCTGCTTGCCCAAAACACAAAAATCTCCCAAAGCTTTTGCATCAGAGAAAGCAGAGTAATGGAAAACTAAATTTCATTTTTAAAGCTCATTAAAAAAACCCAGAAGAATAACCACTGAATCTATCAAAGTTCGCTGCTGCTGTAAGGGAGGATCCTGGCCTCTCCATCCCTTCTAGCAACACTACTTATTTGCACTATGGCCCTGGCATTTCTTTGACCCCTCCCCTGAACCTATTTAACTCACTATTTGCCAACTCAAAGAGTAAACTAAAAACCTAAAGAAACCCAGCATTTCATCAAAAAGTTCAAAACAAAGGCAGGAAAAAATTGTTTGCCAGTTTGTAGATACATTTGTTCATTGAAACCTGCAATGATTCCTGGTGGTGAGAGAGGACAGAGGGAAGCTGGGGAAGAAAGAGTGAAGAGGAAGGAGGGAGAAAAAAGCCCTCGCCATGTTCAGGGCACTCAGGCTTGTACTTTGGCTCAGCTGCCTGTGAAGTGCAGTCTAACTTGCTCAGAGGGATTTGAGAGCAGTAAATCAAACCACATCACTCACTGTGCAAAAACAGAGCACTAACACCTACATCAGAGAGGAAGTACAAACTGGTTACTTAACAGGACAGACAGATCATCAGCAAACCTGACTCAAAACAAATGTCAGAACAACCTTCTGAGAACTGAAAAATGCCAAGAAAGCAGCCCAGCCCTTCCAAAAGGAGGGTGAACTACTGAACACCGTGCAGGTAGTAACCTACAGATAAAGGCAACTGAGAAACATTTCAAGCATTTATGCCTTTTACTCCCACTGATTTTAGAAAATTTCATCAGGCTGCAGTCTGTACACACTCTGCCCCCATCTTTAGCTCACTGCCCTGTCACACAGAGGTTTATTTATCATAAAGCATTTGTATTTCCTTTACTATCCCCCAGTATTATTTACTCAGTCTTAGAAGTCTTGCAAACAGAGCAAGGCAAATGAAAGATGTTTCAGAATGATTTGAACAAAATTCTGGACCGTGGCAGGGGGAATGAAGGCCAGTTACCTGCATGTTTATGTTTACGTTGGGACGCTCAGTCAGCATGGGGCTGCTGCACTCCATCTCCAGCTGTTTCAGTTTTAGGAATGTGTCCTCAAATGCTGAAAAAGACAAAAAAGATACCACCTTCCTGATGCTCCTGTGGAGTTATTTGACTTGTAATGTGCATTATTCCTGAGTATTAATCACATAATTTTGAAGTTTTGCAAAAAACCACCGAAATGGGGGAATTGACTCGCTCAAGCTTCTGTGCAAATTTCAAGCCTGCAGACAGTGTGCACCAAATCACAACACTCTGTGCTCCTGGGACTTCATTTACCCAGACATCTTCACAGTGAGTGAGCCAACACAGAGTTAATTGCTTAGATGGTTACTGTATTTGTATTAATTGCTTAGATACTTTACTGTATTTAATGGACAAAGTCACATCTTGTTCCAGTAATGGGTAAAATTTTCCTCACGCATATAATCTAAGGGAGCTTCCTAAAACAGTTCCGCATTTTTTGTAAGGAAACAACCTCATATCAAACCTAATTATTTAATTTTGATCTCACACATCATAATACAGAAAAATCTGTCAGATTGCTTACGATCAGGGTCTGCTTTTTCTGCAGCAGGTTCCTTCGTGCCAGGAGGAGGGCAACTAACAGCCTCTTCCGAATCTCCTGTTGCCAAGCCAACAACTGGACGGCCCACACCATCATCCACACAAGTTTCTGGCAACTCTGTGCTGTCTAGCAAATCAACAAGAGGTACGCTGCAAAGGCAGAAAGATGGGCAGAGAGACACACAATCATGTTACCACTCATCCTGCAACAACAAAAAGTTTTAACACATGCAATCTCTTTTTTTCAAGCTGTCTTCTACTGCCCAGCCACAATCTAGAAAACCCGTTTCAGGTAACTAACAGACGTTGGCTTTCAGCCAGCTCAAGAATCATGAAAAAGGGAACATTTCATGTCTGTATAAGTGACTTCACAACAGAACAGGTCCACATTGCCTGCTGCGTCATCATATAGCAGTGGAAAAAGTGAACAGAGAAGGAGGGAAGTTTTTATCCATGAAATACACTTGTTGGAGCAAACACTAAGTTTTTCCAATAAACTCAAGGTATCCCTTGGGATTTTTTTACAAGAGAAAAAGAAAAGTTAGGGGGAAGGAAGTTGGCATCACAAAAAGTTGTTTGTGCAGCACTTCACCCAACACTGGAAAGCAGAAGGGAGGGCAGAAGGGTGCCCTGCACAGGACTCACTGCCATGTATGGTCTGGCATACCTGGAAGCTGTTTCAATTTTTTTAACTTAGGCAAAGCGTGAATGAAACCTTAGCAGTCACAGTATTCTAAGTGAACCACAGCATATATTCTGTACCCTGCCAGGATCACCTGTTTCACCTCCTCTGGTTTCTGATGGAAACGTCTCCTTTTAATTTTGCCCTATGAGCTGTATTTTCAATGAACAAGGAAAAACAATTATAAAAACAAAAATGATATTATGGTGCTTATGTGTGCAAGCAGTCAGAAATCTCATACATTTATCTAAAGCTTAGTAACAGCTAAAGCTATCCTAACACAAACTAACAAACACAGAAACCACAATTCAATGATTAACCAGACAGCCTGTGCACACAACTGCAGCTTTGCTGCTGCCCACTTCAATCAACAATCACTCTCACAGTTTGGCTGCAATACTGGTTTAGAAGAAAAATCTCTCAATCCCTTTTGTAAGTCCTGTCCCAAATATGAGACCAATGATATCAAGCCCATTCCCACCAGAACAGAACCTCCCTTAAGCACAGACAAGAGACATTTTCTACTTGACAGTTTAGATCAGCTTCTCCCTTACTACCACCAGGTTAGTGCCTCATGCCTTTCTCCTTGGGATGAACCTGGAAGCAATGCCCTACTGTCACCACAGAGGCTCCAGGAAAATATTCCTTCCCTTGCACCTCAAGCACACAAAGAATCCTTTCAATGTTAAATATATACCTCTAAAACAGATTACAGGATGTCACTGTTCTAGTGCTAATAACGTACGAATCATTGTAAGTCAATTAATTGCTGTGTGGCAAATTGAGGCCACTGGATTGATTCTCTTAGAGCAGTGGAATAAGAAGCTACAAGCAAATAATAGGAAAATTTTTCAACCTCCTGTGCAGGCTCTCTCTGCACCACTAATGGGAAAAGGCAAAGAACACACAGTCTTGCAGAGATGGAATGATGGATACAGAGATTTAACTGTTAGAACTAACTGACAGGAAGAGTTGCCTTCCAATTAACGTAACAAGTAAAGTGAGACTGAATCCCATACCTTACTTTGCTGATGCATGAGTCAAAATGTGTTATAATCTTCACATGGAGACAACAATTTTTTTCCTATTTTCTGACAGTTTTCTGTAAGTAGTCTCCAACCTTTAATACAATGACCATTTTAAGAAGTTCAGATTTTACCTACAGCATGGAGTTGCTGACACCATGACATTTTGAAGGAACTTGGTATAGGCTGCTATGAACTCCACATCAAAGAGGTGATGTAGAGCATCAGTAACACTTCTTGCTTTTCTTTTTTTTTGTAAGAGAAAATGCATGAAAAATGAAAAATTTCTTCCTTAATTGCTAGGATAATTACACTAGACTTTCCCTCCTCATGACTACTACAGTAACATTTACTAGACAGACAAAAGAGTTGATTGAAAAACTTGCCTACTACAGATAAGAGCAGTCTTGATATCTAGCAACATACTCAAACAGCATATAGTGTGCTCCAGAAGCTGTGCACTGCTTACACTGAGATGGTCAAGTTTGAAAAAAAACCTTATTGCCATTTGTGCTCTAGGATAAAGAACTGGCTGAGACAGCATGGACAACCAGGATGAGTCCCTGCAACTTCACCCCACATCAGGACAGGGCCTCAGGAAAATGAAACTAATTTTAGATAAACTCAAGGAAACCTCCTAAGTCAAGATTCAAGTAGGAATTGACCCCATCTTGCCCTCAGTCCTGCTGAAACACCTCCTGAGCCACCTGAGATAGGCAGTCAATAAGAGGAAAGTCATACTTGGGAGACCCTCAGCCACTGGAATTCCCAGGCATGAGTTCTCCAAAGAGCATCAAGACCTTTGAAGCCTCCCAGACTCTTCACCCTCTTCAGAGCACCAGCAGGAAGATTACTAGGCCGGCTTCATAAAATGGCAAAACTATGGAAGAAAAAAGCACAAAAAACTTGAATCAATGCACAGAATTTCTGACACCTCTTATAAAATACTGATGAACTGGAACACCAATCTAAAGGGAGACTGTACAAGGCTTCCCAGGAAAAGTAAGGCTTCTACCAGAGTCAGCTCCCAGTACTCAGGAACTGAACAGGCATTAGCCTTCCACATACCTCCATTTACCCACATACAAAAGGATATTTTGAACTTTGCATAGTAGTAAGTGCAGGGCTTTATGTCTTCAAATCAATTTCTACCATCATATTTTAAGAAATACTCTCTGGGAAATGCTGATAAAAGATACCAGGAATTCAAGCCATATAAATAATTATGAATATAGGAATAAAGAAGGGTTGCAGTGCGTGCAAGAGTTAAAGCCACGTGGCAAAAGCATGCAACACATATCATACTGAAACAAACCAGTTCTAAAGGCAGATGGGTTTCAGGCTGCTTTCCCATCCTGAATCTGTCATGGAAATAAACTGCTACAAAAATCTGTGCCACAGCTTTGATTACCAAACTTGCTGTGAATTCCAGGGCAGTCCATGACCATCAGCAGCACCAGTGAGAGACCCTGGAGCACTGAGCCCAGCTCTGGGCTTCCCAGGACAAGAGACACATGGATATGCTGGAAGGAGTGCAGCAAAGGGCCACAAGGACAACAAAGGGTCTGGAGCTAGGACCTTGGAGCTAGGAGCTCCTGAGCTAGGAGCTTGAGGGCTGGGACAGTTCAGCCTGGAGAAGAGAAAGCTCCAACACGTATAAAAAACTGATGGAGGAAGTAAGGACAACAGTCAAACCCTTCTCAAGGGAGCCCAGAGAAAGGACAAGAGACAATGGGCACAAACTGAAATACAGAAAATTCCACTCTAAACTGTAACCCCAACCACAAGAAAAAAACTGACTTTTCTTCCTGTGAGGGGAGTGAAACAGTTCTCTGGAGGGTGTAAAATCTCCATCCTTGGAGATAACTCAAAACCGGCTGGCATGGTCCCAAACAACCTGCTCTACTGAACGCTGCTCTTACCATGGGGTAGACTGCCTGATCTCCAGAGGCACCCTTCAGCCTCAACTCTTCTTCAATTCTGCAACAGCTACACAAAACTTCTCTGACACCCAAGGACTCAGCCACTATTTGCAGTAGCCTGACGTCGACAAAAGCACATCTGAACTTAAAACTGTGCAATAAAACAGTGATTTTTTATTGCAGCAGTGTTCTTGCATTTTAAATGCAAAACTATCCCAAATTCCTCTATTCAAATTAGTGGCTTCTTCTCCCTCGACTACAAAGACATTATATGATATTGTAAAGTTAATCAACTTTTCATTTGCATATTCTCATGCAATGTTATAAATCAGAAAGAAACAAATGGGTTTGCTTCACTCCAGAAGTTTATAACATCCTCCATTCAAAACCTAAAACTTAACAAAAGCACAAGAGATTGTTCCAATAAGCTTGGTAGGTGTCACAGATCTTTAGTTTACAACTTGCTCATACTTTTTTTTAAGCAGAGTTGTAGAATAGAGACTCATATTTCACTAGCAAACTTCTTCCCCCCATAAGATGCAGGGGTGAGGAGGCCAAAATATCTCAGGCAATATTAAGTTATATCCTGGCTGACACTTACTTCTTGGTCCTTCAGATCTGGATATCTGAAAACAATGTTTTTTTATTTCTGGGCTCTGTGGCAATTTGAAACATAAATAAATAATTTCAGAATTATTCAAACAACTCCTTTTTCCTAAAATCTTTAAAAGCCCTCTGTCACAACTTTCCCTCCTTTTTTTTTTTTTTAATAGGAAAAGAGTATTGCAATTTAAAAGCAACAAACTTCAGAAAACACAGCGTGTTCAAGGGTAAAGGTTTGTTCTTCATGTTATTAAAGGCCCCCAAGAATACCAATGAGCCATGAAGCTGGAGTCTTAACCTCTGACTTAACAATTAACCTTGTGAATCATATGGTAGGACTGGTGTTTGTCAGGAAATTTGTTTCTTTTCAACTGGACCAGAGAAGCAAAAAAGAAAGAAAAATTTGTAAAAAGCAAAAATAATAAAAAATTACTCTTTGCCTTTTTGACAGTTCTGATAAATTTATTCTTAAAAAACTGAAAATAATTCTGTTCCATTTCCAAACAATATTTCTCAGAAGAGGTCTTATTGAGAAAAAAAAAGGGTTAGTTTTCAGATCAACCATGTATCTTAGATATTTTTGCATGATCGTGGTTCAAAAGGAGGGGCAGTTACATCCTCTATTCCTCTTAGATTTTTGAAGCCATATTACAACCCGCTAGTTGCGTATGTAGTTTTGTAAAAAATGTGACTTCCTGCACGGCTCTCAAACCCAGCTAAAAAAATGAATCTTCCAGTCACTAAGAAACACTTTAACACAATTTAAAAATATATCTATCTATATGCACACACAGATAGATATACACTGCTTTTAAATTGATGTGTGGCTTCTGGTCTGTATGATGTTTTTCTTTAAAGACTCAATACCAACAGCACAATCTGCAGAGCCTTTGTAATAAAAGCTTTTGCTCCTCTATAGCCAGCTTCGGGTGCGTTGTCCTTGTCCCAGAGGGAGCTCAGGAGGGCATTTCCCAGCCCCTGCCGGGAAGCAGTCCCGAGCCCCAGCAGGCCCGCGAGTCAGAGACTGGTCATGGTGGCGGGCACAGCGCCGTGCAGCCCCGCGTTGCGGGCGTTGCGCTCGTGGACGAACGCGGGGCTGTTCTGTCTGTCCGCGGGGCACTGTCCGTCCGCGGCGCGGCTCCTCGGCGGGGCCCACGCCTCCCACGCGGCTCCACCACGGTGACAGCGGCCGGCGGCGTCGGGGGGCCTGGAGCGGTGGGGAGCGGGAGGGGGACAATTAGTCAGCGGGCACGGAGAAGGAAGAGGGTGGAAAAGTAAAGCAAAGGTGAGGACGGGAAGATTGAAAAGACAAGGAAAAGGGGCATTCCTGGAAGGTGAATACTACAGGGAAGAGGCATGCAGGTACACGTGCACATGATGACACTGCCAAATAAACCCCCTTCTGCACAGCGTCGTGCACGTTTTTGCACAAGTCTGAATGGACAGGTTAAACTCTCTCATGTGTATGTTGCTTACACTTCCCAAGTGTAAAGCACTTCATAGTTCAAAACGCTTCACAGAACTAAGCAAGAATCATGTGCGTTTTACAAATGGGAAAAAATGAGGAACAGACCTCAAGTACCCAGCACGTTTTATTTGCAGAAAACAAGTTTAAGTGGCAGCTCTAAATGTACACCTGAAACAAACTTCTATAAGCAGTACCAGTTTTCAAAGTGACTGTAAAGTGCACATTCTAAAGCAAATTAAAAAACAAAAAAGGAGAAGAAAATAAAAACTAGAAAACAGAAAAAATGAACATTACTGTGCAGGAGCAAACAGTAAAGCAAACGAATCATTCATAATTTAGGTGACTAAGGGACTAATACTACTGAAGAAGTTGCCTGCAGCTATAACTTGCATTAACATAAATTTTTATCTGGAAAAGAACCATTTTACAAAAGGTCACAACACAAACTAAGACCTCACTTTCTAATTTTGCATATGAAAGCATAATGATTTGTAAATTTTAAATTCAGAATTCCTAAAATCAAATCCACAGAAATGCCATGCACAGTGATGGCCAGTCTTTGCCACAGTTAATATAAAGTCCTCCAAAAGCTAGAAAGAGGAGCAAGGGAGAACACTCATCACTTTAGACAGTGTTTTGAAAAATATTATGCAGGAGGCCCTAGCTAGGAAAGTGGAAGGCCTTAGGCACAAACATCTCCAAAGCAGCAGGGATAAGCAATTAACTGAAAACAGCCAAATTTTAAAATACTTTTAAAATGGCCACTGATCTGTTAACTGTTGTCTGTGTAGCATTAGAGTCCTTCACTGGTATGTTTTAGGTGAGGCCGATAAAAGGTACAGTCACATACCAAAAAAGTGCTTGGAAAAAAGCACTTCATAAACGACTGAAGGAAGGAAATTCCTAGAGCGAAGATACTCCTTCGTTTAATGTAAAGGATTCGGCTTAATGAGCCAAATCTAAACGAAGTGGAAGGATTGTTGCTGTTCACATAGAGAGGTCAGATGGCCTTCAGCTCAAATTCCACCTTCTCATGTTCCAGCACAGCCAAGCAGAAAGCTGAGTTGGAAGATCCCACGTGTTAAGGCAGGCAAGCAGAAAAGCATGCAGGATTCACAACAGTGGTAAATGATTAACATTTGGGGATAGTCTTCCTTTAGAAAAGAGACAGGATTTATACAAAGGTCACCCATGTGTAAATTCAGAATTTTAGTTTTCATGAAATACACTGAAGAAGTGACCTGTGAATACTGAGGGCTCCAATCCCCAACAGTGCATTCCTTTATTTTACCACTTATGTCATGTATGTGCTTAAGGGAAAGCTAGATCCACTAGCAAAGAAAAGAAAATTCCTTACTTACAACACAGTAAGGAAGTAAATATTAAATCTCTGTCTGCTGTCAAAAAAAAAGTGCTTCCTGGGAAAAGACTGAACTTAGAAAGACACTAATCATGTTTTAGGTTTTCCAGACTTGCACCTAATATTCCAGTCTATTTCCAGATCCTGCAGACCAGTACAGCTTTCCTGTACTGACAATTTTATAGAAATGAAGCAAAATAAAAAAATAAAAGAACTCAAGCCCAGAAATACCTTCTACAATCTGGCACAATTGGTGTTGGCAGCTGCCACAGTAACATTTTAAATTAAAGGAAACACTGACATTAGGAAGGGATCTAAGTTGCAAGGTAGCCAATACAGGCATCTGCCAAGCAGAGTACAGAAACCCAGGAGGTCAGGACCTTTCTTCTAAACCCCGTCAATCTAACTACAAAATCCAGAGTCCAGAAGATTTTGGTGTTCGACAATCTTTGGCAAGCTCTCTCTGAAAGAAGACTATTTTTCTGACAGAAAGCAAAGATAATTCATGCAGAAAGAGGCCAATTAAAGACAGTAGCAGCTGAAAGGAGATCTTGTTAGTAGCACCGAGATACCCTTGCAGGCACAATAGCCAAGTCACAGCCCCCAGCAATAAATATGTATGTTCTGGCAATTCCATTAACCCAACCCCACTTCCCCTCTAGGAAACCAGAATGTAGCTCAATTCCTGACTCAGCTCCAAACTGTTGTCTTTTCCCTGCAGCTGGATTTGCCCTTTATTACAGGTTCACTGTTTCCAGTGAACACAGTAAAACCAGAAGACAACTACTTTCAGTAACAATGTCTCAAATGCAACACAGATACAGTAGAAGCACTGCACTTTCAATTAAAATGCATCAGTCGCCAAGAAGCTTGTTTTCTTTAGGACACACTGTTTTGGGTTACATGCAGGTGTATTTTGCATTCACTCCCGCTCTTCTATACAAACACTATATCCTGCAGCAGCTGGCATGTAAGCTGAGATTCCTGGACAATGTTAAGACAAACAGGCTCAAGTTCCCAATCCTAAAAACAGGCATAACAAACCCAAAACTGAGTGGCTATAGAGCCCTCTCTGCTCCAGAACCAAAGCAGCAGGATTTCAGTAAGCGACAGCAGCCTTGCAAACATAAGCAGAACATCAGCACACATTAGGTACCCAAGAAGAGCTGGTCTGGAGCCAAGTCAAACATTTCCACCAAAGGAAATGCAGGTGTCTAGCACTCATCTTGCAGTTAGGCCAAAAGAAAAAAAATAAAACCATATTGAGAATGCTGAAGAATAAAGACGCCACCACCTTTCACCCATCACCATGGAAGGATTTGAGCGATCAACAGGATCCCACCACAGACAAGCACAGATTTCAGATACTAGATAAATCAAGGGCAAAAGAAAGAAAAACAGCATTGATCATATGTTCTGATTGATATGTCAATAAAATGCAACTCAAAGCAGAATTACCATCCCCTTTATCATTTAAAATTGATACTATTAAAAGTCTTTAAATTAGTACAATTTACAAAATCAAAGTACATTTGTCACAGCACCGTTAGAAACAGGTATCACCTACTTGTAAGAGATAGTGAAGCAAAGCAGATTCATATGCCTGAACTGGAGAAACACCCTTTCTCTTGAGGGCTGAAACTACTCAGAATAAGAGCTTTGGTGTCACTCCATTCCACCCCGACTGCTCCTGATGAGTCTGGCTGAAGCCAGAATTTTCCTTCTTGGATAAGCCATAGGCACAAGAAGCTAAAGAAGTTAAGATGACCTGTGCACAAGTACTGGGTTGATATATGCCAGTTTTGGTTTGAAAATAGGTTTGCAATACAGAATAAGTTTACGAAAAGATAAATGACATCTACATTTATCTTCAAATCCTCTTCATTTTGAGATGAAAATAAAACAAATTTAAACAAATACTCTGATTACATGAAATCAAAGCTCTTATCTTCAGCTTGTGTCATTTTCCTCAAGCTCCCATTCCACCCAAGCTCATGAGAAAAGTCAGTTTGCCTATTTCAGAAGGTTCAAAAGACAATTCACAGGGATACCAGTTTACAAGGTTCTGTGTTATCCTAAGGATCAAGCTAAGTCCTTGGGCCTCATGATAGCAAGCAAAAGGTTACAAGCTCATGGCAAATGAGAAGGACCCAACTCTCTCCAAGACTTGAAAATGCTACTCCTTCTTAATTCCTTTAGTCCCTGAATAAATCTTCTTTTGGTTGGCATTGAGTAAGCCTGTTCTCACCTCTCCACAAACAATTAATATGAAGAAATTAGCTGCATCATCCCTAACTTGATTGTCAACTTACATCAGAGATACAAGGATGGCAGCTTATTTAAGTACAGATAAAGGAAAAGCTACTTGAATTATGCATAAAAAAGCAGAATTCATTGCCCAGCAAAACTGAACATACCACTTCTTATCTTGCTGGCTGGCTCCTGGGCTCCTTGGGAGGTTTTCTATTTCCACTAAGATTGGTGCAGAAGGAACCGCTGTTAGGACAGGTAGGTTTGGCTTTGCATTCCAGCTCTTTGGAGACAGAATATAAAACAGTTATTATATACACATTAATGAAGTGATGACACATTAAAGTGAGCAAAACATATCAACAGTTCCTCTTAAGCACAAAGCTAAAGCAAGGCCATTTTCTTCCCTTACTTCACTAGCACTGGATATCTATGCCCAGCCTGTTCCAGCACTGTACACAATTAATAGTTAACTGTAACATTCAATTGGTCAATCAATGGACTTCAAGAGCAAATAACATCAAATCTATTGAGACACATGAAAATTGCCTTTAGAAAGAATGAGAGTCCTTACTTGTGATCCATTAGTTTGGCTGATAACAGCATTGTTTGCAGCACTAAAAGACAAGAATTTAAAACTGAATCAGATCAACAAACTGCTTTTGCAGGCTGATAGAACTGTAATGACTTTCAGAAAGAAACAGAGTCTAAGATATTTCCAAAGTATTAATCTCTTTCCACAAAATCCTTAAAAACTTCTGCTTTAGGCCAGTTGTCTCATTCTAGGTTAACAAGTTATTTATTCTTTGTTCAAGCTGTAGTTTATCTGCAACTCACTGGTTTTTAACTCTTCCTTTCCTAAACCTTTGGTTTAAAAAGTCTTCCTGATTCAGCAGTAAGATGTGGCATCTCTAAAGCAAAAGCTATAAAATTTTAGCTAAAACACTCAGCAAAATGAGACATTGTCAAAAGCTCACTTACATGCTGTAGATATGTTTGTGCCGTAACAAGAACCCTCCTGATCTGATGTTTCACATCACAAAAGTTTAGCATAAAAATTGAAGTTTCCTCTGCATACAACCTCTAATGGACTCAAAAGCAGCTATTCAAATTTACATGCACAGCAACTCAGCACATCATTAATAATAATCTTATGTTATTAAATATTTACTATATTTGATGAATTAAATATGACCCATATCCCTACTCTTGATGATTTCTGAACCTGCAAGAGACATTTCACATTTGTGAGAGATTTAAAAGTGTTAATTATGCATTATAGATTTCATGCAAAGCAAACTTTTTCCCCAGATTCTAACCTTTTAAAAAAGGTTCCCATCTCCTACAACCTGTTAATTTTCTGATTTATGGGCTGGACAACAGCTATCCAACCTGGCAAGCTGACAATTCAAACAGATTCCTGTATCTACTTCGGTGACTGTTTAGAATTATTTTATTTAAAACACCATGATGTCAACACTGAACAAGCTGTTCCTTGCCAGTTTCTTCCTTCATCCTTTCTCTATTGAGAGAACGTGGAGGCTATCCCAGAATTAACACAAATATTAAGGAATGCTTCTCACTAGCATAGTCCCCTGTGCTGGGTTAACACAAAAGGAGGGAACAACATACATCTTTCATGATGCATTTCAATTAGCAACACTGGAGTGTAGAGTTTCAGAAACGGCGTAGCCTGCTGTGGAGACACAACAGTGCCACACCTAAGTTCAGATCAGGAGACTGCAGTCTTATCAGGAGGAGGAACTGCACATGAAGTTTCTCTTCCCACTCTCAGAATGACCTAAGCAACCTGAAACTCAGAGAGGGCATGACAACACAGCATGACAAGAGCACTAATTAATCCAACAGGCACGTTTTGCATGCAGAGGATCTGAATGCTATCCAGTTTTGAAGAGTACTTTCCCATTGTATAGAAAGAAAAAACAATACAGGAAGTCAACTGCAGCCTTGTCCCCACACTTCTAGACTTCTCCCACTCTCATACAAGAACTAACCCTGCTACTACAGACAGAAAATGTTGGGCTCTATTAAGCCTGTTGTTTTGAAATGTTATTTTGGCATTCCTTACCTACCTCACCATGGTGCTTAGTATCTGTGAATATCTACTTTTTAAAAAATAATTTGGTTGCAACTGATCATTGCAGCGTTCACAAGTTATTAGGGCAAAGGACGGAAACCAGAACTGAGTGACCTAAGTTTCTTCACTACCAGGCAGTTCCTTTTAACCTGGTTTCCTCTCTTCCCTTAAGGAAAGGTATGAAAATTATATGATTCAGATACATGATTAATTTCCATTGCAACAGCAAGTATGAACCTACACATCCAGGAAGATTTCTGGTATAGAAATAAAGAACCAAAAGGCTTCCCTTCCAATGGAGATCATGCATAAAGATAAATGCAAGTGTAATACAGAATATAAAACCATCAACTTATTTCAAAAGCATTTATTTTACTGTCTTTTCCCTGTCTTTGACCTTCACTGAGTGAGGTATTTCAGTCACACAGCCAGAGCTGGCAGACTTCAGGTAGAAGACTGCCACACACACTTTTACCTGATCTCTCTACATGGCAGCACATGAACTACAGCTCATATCCAGCAAGAATCATAGTAACAAACAAACTTCTTTGCTAGTTAGTAAGCAAGTCTGGCAAAACTGTCTGTGTACAGTTAAGAGGCCAACACTATATCCTCCTTCTATAGACAAGTGCTCAAGTACAGGTGCCAAACAACAAAGAGAGAAATTCAAATAGTGGAATGCATCTTACCTTGTTTCTTCCAGTTTAGCAGTGTATGCTGCAAAAATATAAATAATTAATTAAAATTTAATTTATAATTAGGCTAGCAGCTAAATATTAATTATATAATTGATAAAAATAGCCTAGTACTGCCTAAAAGTAGGCAACCAAAAGAGCAAAAGTTGAACACATCTCATGTATAAAGAGCGAAAAACAAAATCTAAATTGGAAAACAAAATAAAAAATCTAAATAGTACAAAACCAAAACCAGATTTAAGCCAGTATCTGAAGGCAGACATCTAGGCAAAAGTGGGAGTCAGAAACAAGATATCACGTGCTTTCAGATCATGACAACGAAGTGCAACTCCCAACAACAACAAAAATCTCAGTGACAGAAACCTTTAACTCAATTCATAAATTCCAAATACTATCATTAATATATCACTGTTTCCTGGGCCCAAGTTTTCGGACTTCACATCAACACCTATTGTGCAATTTCTATGGGTGTTTTCACCTGCTAGGCAAGCTGGTTTGGACATACTTTGGACACAAGCTTTTTCAGATATATACATAAAGTCTCCTAAATAAGTCAAAGAAAAATCTAATTTTGAAAATTCAAGAAAAGGGCAAACAATTACAGGAGAATTCTGAATTTTTAAAGGAGATGATTACCTGATTCTCAAATTGGATTATACTTCTCAGAATAGAAGTTCTTTTACCTTTCATTTGCAGCGTTCGTCTTGAGTATCTCTTGCTGGGCCTTCTTTCAAAGGATGCTGATCTCCTGGCTTTGTTGGTCTTTGTGGTTTGATACTCTGTTTTCCCACTAAAAATACCACGTAAAAGTACAAAGTAGTAAAATAAATCACTTACTTTTAATGATGGAATAGAGACAATGCTCATCAAAACATCACATTTCTATTTTAAATTCATAGCTTACTATCTAAAGTCAGTTCTAATAAAACATCCCAAACTTCAAACTCCAAAGGCCTTTCACAAAAGAGGATAAGAGTTATGGAAACAGTCTCTTCTTCACCTCATTTCCCCAAGGCAAACTGCAGAAGCAACGACTTTTTAAACACTAAGTTGTTGATAAAAGCATGTGCTCCCTTTGCATATTTCTGTGGCCCCAGTGCACGAGTTTTCGGAGAAGCTAAAAATTCTAGAAGAGAATAAAGCTTAAGTAATATTGCCAAAAGTCACAGAGAAAGCTGATAACAGGACTGAAACTCAGCATCCGTGAAAAGCAAGAAATGACAGGAGACATGTGCCAAATGCCAGATGACACTGACCTGTATCGGAAGCGAGATCCCAAGCGAATGAAACCAGAGCGACTGGAGCTTTTCTGGACTGGCCCTCGGAGCCGGAAGAAGGCATGGTGCTCCACTGCACATTTCCACAAGTGTTTGCAGGCTTTGGGATGATCCAGTCTGAAGACAAAAGTGTGCTCCTGCTCCTTTCCCTTAAAGTACACAAAGCACATTGATGACTTACAAGGGGCTTGTAGAAGTCAAAGCTAAAATTCCACGCGAGCCAAATAAAATTTGTTTTTTATGATTCCTAACATACGTATTCGAAAAAATGTTTTAGGCAGAAAAATCAACCTTTTCAGAAGCTATAATGAACAACTGCTATATTGTTTAAAGTTGGAAAGGGCTAGAGTACATATATTTAACAAGCCAAACCTCTAAATAGCAACAAATTAAAGATACTATTACAACAGGAAGGTACTTGTTGATGAGGCTAACATGGTTTCACTTCCAAATCTAATCTTCTCAAATTATCAATGCTCACTTTTTAATTCTCTCAGGTGTATGCAACTTCTTCCCCACAGGAATAATTCTGAAACCTGCTTCAGTAATTCATTCCATTGAATGCAGTATGTGGGTTTTTTTTTCTAAACTTTCTTGAGCAATGCAAACTGTTTCCAAAGTACCTGCTCTAGTTTCACCAGGCATTCTCTTTCTAAAAAATGGATGACAGAAAAGTTTATCTTTTACTTAAGTCCCCCCATAAGTCACAATCAAAAATCTTTCAGGCATCCACATTAATTCTCAAAACTTAAATATAAGGAAAGATTAGGAGTATGTAAAACTAGTACTGCATAATCAAGACTGAGATCTTATTAACTAAACAGATATTTATCTACCTGTTCATCATCTTCAACAACAACCAGAGTGAGTTTGTTCTTCTTGAAGTCAAGCCTTGTTATCTTCGGCCTGTTAGGTAAACAGAAAGTGCAGGTTACATCTAACTTTTAGTAACTTACTGAGAAAGTACCTCATATTCATGGTATTTCTCACAACCCCAAAATTTTTTTTTGGTATCATGAAAGAAACAAAAGAACCAAAATTTAAAAAAAATAAAATTTAGTGTACAATAAGAGAGCTTACCAGAAAAACAAACCAATCTTTGTGTCTCCTTCAAAGACAAGAACTCCTGTAGGTGTAAGTCCCAGGCTGTAATCATTGCCATCTCTTGCCTAATTGCCACAAAATAAAAATTATATTCACTTTGGTGTTTGACCCTCTATCCAATTTACTAAAGTGAGTCATGTAGTTTGTTTGCCCAATGTTATAATTACACACATATCTGCTATTTTATACAACAAAACTCTTGTGTTTTGATGATCTTATGCAATGAATTTTTCTTGTTTGCAACTCTTCAATATGGCTGACTAAAGAAGAAAATTTGAAGTTTCTTGATTTGCCTGTGTAATAAAGACATCCTTATGCGCTTGCTGCACTTCAGTCTCCACAGGAGATCTATGCTTATTTGTAGTTCTTCAGCTGGTAGCTGACTACACCCCAGCAGATTTAAATTACTATGATTTTTCACAAAACTCCTAAGTCTAAATACAAACTGTAGTACATACTTCCACATCAATCACACATTTAACATACAGCAGATATGCTTGGACTCAAGCTATACATTCTAGAAATATATACCTAGGAGTAAAATGTTGACACAAAGCCAGATCACTTATTATATAGATTGCATGAGAACAATATTCCTTTTCTCTCCCCCTCAAAGCAGAGCCAGTGTTGAAATGCAACACAAAACTAACATTATCATTTCCAAAGGTCACCATGCTGTGGTTAAACATACCTTGACTATGTGCATGTCTACACCATACATTTCCAGCCACTTTGCTTTGTTTAAGTAGTTAGTTTCAGCCTGTGCTGGTGTTTGCCCCCTGAAATAAAATTTTTGCTGTTAGGTAGATGCCTGAAAAAGTACAGAAAGGAAAAACTGGTATATGAAGAAAGAGGAAAAGAACTTCCTAAAAATTTGTGGAAAATGTATACACTGGTGACAGCTGTTCACTTTATTGATGATCAAGGTAACTTTTTATAGTTTTAATCTGAAAATGCTACTGCAGAAATTATTATGTTTCAAGATGTTGTACCTCACCATTTTACTCAGACCTTTGAAAAGCTTCATTTTTCACACTATATTATTTTACAAAATAGAACAGAACCATATTAAAATTCTATTTCTGAACAAGGCCACAAAAGAAGCACCAGCAGTATCTTTTTAATAGATTCTCTTCACAGAAAAATCATTGCAAACAGCTGGGTACATTCACTGGAAGATCTAGTACCTGCATTCCTTCCACTTCTCAAAAACAGCTAATTCCATCTCTTCAGTCTGAGTGGGAACAAACCTGAACTCAGACACCAGCTCAGGGACATGTTCAGCAGGATCATAGTCTCCAAGTTCAGCTACAAAAGAACAACACTGTTAGCATTGTTCTCAATAAACACAGTGGATATTTTTGCGTACAGAGGATTTTCTGCACACTTTTCTAGTTAGCCTAAAACACTAAACTGCTTTTTGTGCTCCTTCTCCTCCAGTTCTCCCTTTACCTTTTCTGACAAGGAAACTATGGACACTGAACAAATGGTTGTGGCGTCTGCACAGAAGCTTTAATACAATGTTTGCAAAGAATTAATGGCATATTCCTTAAAAAGCTTCCTATAAAGGGAATTTATCACCATCCTTGAAACTCACCTTTTTTTCTTTCTTGCAGACAGTTTTCAACATTTTTATCACAGAAATATCTACTGAGATGACAGCTGACTAAAGTTACAATGGAATTTTGCCTTAAAGAATTAAAACAGTATCTCTTGAGATTTATTAAAAGCAAAACCAGTTCTGACACTTTTCATGAAACTATTTGTCCATTCCACATATCAGTTTCTGGTTTTATGATTCTATATGGCCCTGTCCTGCTAAAATTACTCTGTGTCAGGGCACAACCATGCAGCTGTTATTTGTTGCTCTCCTTTTCATCTAAGGATGTAACAAATGCTCTCCTGCTGTTGGTCGAATGGCTCACAGAGCCCACTGCTGCATGCTCAGAGGGGCAGTAAGAGATACTACATAGAAAACATACTGGAACATACCAGTTGAGGGGTGTGCCACATCAAAAACACAACTCCATCTCCCACAGATACTACTAAGTCCAGTTTTAAAGACAGATAAATACCTAAAATGCTGAAACTGACAATTAGAAACCTTTACAAAATGTACTGATTGTAAGAGTCACTAAACAGTGGCTCCACCTACTAATTTCAAGTTGCTTCTTAATATTCAGTTCATAGTGAAAGAAAATAGGAATAATTCTATAACTTGGACTTTGGAAATCTGATGCAGGCCAATAATTGCTCTGTCTGAAAAATGAAACTACAGATGTTTATGTAGAGAAAAATAGAGACATCACTGGGAAGACCTGGAGAAGTCAAATAAATGCCAGTATTCCACAGGTACAGAAATGCCACATGGTATGGAACTCCATTTCTTGGATTCTGAATGCTGCAAGCATAACAAGTCTTTTCCCCCCCCCCCCTTTTTTTTTTTTAATGCTGACTGAGGAAGTCTGTAGTTCTATAATAATTTACTCCCACTAAAATGCCTGCCTCTGTTGAAAGGAATGCTGTCAAAGCCAGCTTAGGTTCCAGCTGATTTAAATAAAAGTACAGAGCTGTCAGACAGTAAGATTAAAGCCCTGCTACAGGCCTCACTGCGGAGAAAGGAAAGAAAAGACCACCACAAAAAGAAATGGATATATGGCCTAATAAGATGACTTTGTTCTTACAAAATCTCCTTTACTGAACCTGTACCTTAAGGCTCTAACAATGCTAATATTTTTAACTGTGGAATGTATTCTAACTGCTTTCCCTCCACACGAAAGAGCAGGTTAAAAGGGTAGGTGTCTTCACAGTTTAATCCAAACTTTTATACCTACACATGATTCAGGGCCATCAGCACTTGCTGCATCAAAAGAAGAAAGTGTTTTGAAAAATACTTGTAAGAGAACAAATTTCAGTGACTTAGTCCTGCCTCATGAAAGGAAAGTACAACAGATTCAGCAGATAAATGTGTGGAGAATTTGTGTGGCTCACACAGCACATCAATTGGGTTGAATAAGGCCATACATCCATATATCTATATCCTCCAATAAGGAGGATCTGTATATATCCTACTCTAGCATGCATTTTTAAAACTTCAAGCCTCTCCTTTCTCTTTCGTGAACTCCTCTGCTTGAAACCATGGGAAATTTCACATTTGTTAATGTTACATCCTCATCCAAACAACATTCTCTTCTGGAATCAAAGGTTAAAGACAACTGAGTAATAAAATCTCAGATGACTCAGCACAGCACTGTATAGCTGAGAAAAAAAGAGTATGTAACATCTTGTGGCTGAAGAAGGATATGAAATACCAACCAGTGCAGTTCAACCAGGAATGCTCAAGTACAAGCATGAGACATGGGGCACTAAGGTGTTCCTACAAATAAGATGAAGTCAAAAGCTGGTACTTTATACACAGTGCAAACAAGACAACACTTGACAGAAACTATATGATGAAAAAGAACTACATCAGAGTGATTCAGAAAGGCTGCAGATCTCGTACCTTCTGTGAAAGTGGAGAGATTTGCACATAATCACCTAAGAAAACAACTTTAGGGCAAAGCTGTTTATGTTCAGAACCTCCTTGTTCAGTTTCCTGAGGAATTGAGTAATTTTCTGAACATACTCTCGGAACAAGTACACAAGTACAAAAATATCTGCATTTCACACTGGATCACTCTTGTCTGGGCAGAGTCTATTTTATGGACATAACAAGGACAGATTTTTTTTTTAAACAGTTAATAAGAGTCTACACAACTGTGCAACTTCACCCTTCCCTTCTTGCACCTACTCACCTTGCATGTTATAAGCTGCCAACTGGACAGCAGTGTCAAAAGGACATTCCAATCTGCCAAAAGAGAAATGCATTGCTAAAACCTGAACGGACATCATTAGCAGACAATTTATGACAGTAAGAAACTGCAAATGTCTGGGATAAGAAAATGGAAAAGCACTGGTAGATTTTCAGATAACTATCAGAAGATAAGCACTACATTATTTAAACATTCCTCCTCCATTCATGCATGGAAAAATAGTATTTCAGAGAAAAAAAATAACATTATATTACTAAGGAAAACTTACTAATTATCCAAATATAAATGTAATAAACTCCATGACAAACAGACTGGAATAGTTTAAAACGCCGCTTACTTTCCACTAAGAATATCCAGTTTCAGCTGCAGAACAAATAAATACCTGTGGGATTAAATAAGAATTAAGTCATTGAGTCATAGTGCTAATGTGCCACTCAGTCAACAGAAGTAAGTTAGAGCCTGACAAATAAAAATGTCTTCTACTCTTAACATGGGTTTTCAAGAGGAAAGAAACTGCATTGTGACCTTTCAAGGCTTTATCAGACAGGTTTCTGTGTTTTGCAGGCATTTCAAATGAAGCAAATGCAAAAGTACAAGTTGTCAAAAGCTCAACTACAGTGTGGCATGGAAAAATAAACAGGATACCCAAGTAAATATATTTTTTTGTTCTCTTCTGTTTCTACTTGAGCAAAGAACTTGCATCTTCCACATTTCCTTCATTATTCATACACATACCAATCGCATAAAAGAATGGTTATGTTTCTGCTATGGATTGCTTAGTTAAAATCTAACCTGGAATGCTGACTGCAAAGTGACTAAAAATAAACAGCAGGCTGCAGCCTTTTCAACTTGTTTACTCTTCAGAGCCAGCTTTCCTTCACTGCCTTGCATATTCTCTCTTTGCTTAGAAATGGGGCAAACATTGACTATAAATCCCTTTGGTGTGCAATGCCAAGTCTTCTGATCCAATACCCTTGAAGAGCAGCCCCCTGGCTCCATTATGGTACACAGCTTTCCTTTAACATAAGAAGAGGTCTCATGAAGTATAAAACACTGGCATCCACCATGGTATCCAGTCTGAATTCTAGCACAGATTCCCAGAAGCCTTACACACAACTTCTGCTTCAACATGTGCCTGTGTCTCCTCACACTTTCACACACAGACACAAAACAGGTACAGGTGTTTTTGCTACAGGTTCCACAGAAGTCCACAAATACTTTGCCAAACCATTGATTATCCAAAACCTTTTGAACACTAGCCTCTGCATGGGGAATAAATTTGTTTGGTACTGACCCCAGATACAAAAATGAACAGAGGCCTCCAGTGCATAGTGGGCGTGACCAGTCTGTGCTTAATCAGCCACACAAAGCTACCAAACAATTTCAGCACTTCCCATGCTGTGTTACATGACCACTGGCTGAGAACATGAGGAAGCTGCACAGTAGCTCCAGCTGGGTATCCTGCTGTTTAAAGGAGGAACCCTGGGAAAGCCCCTGCCAGTGACACCTATAACCCACAGCAAAGCTCTGCTTCCCATTGCTTCTGCTACTTTAACGTGTCACACTGTCTCAAGACAGAAGGACAACTTGCTGCTCTCCTGTTCTGGGGATTAGCTAAGCAAGGCAGACAGTGTTTAAAAGCCCTCAGGTTTCAGGTCTGCCCTGCTAAAACCTGCATGGCAAGGTCTGACTGGCAGAACTCAAGTCCAAATGGATGAAAATGTTCCATAGTGGTAGATATAGACATAGGTCTGAATTTTGTCTACAGCTGCTAGTTTCAAAGATAGTTAAATGTTTACTCAAGAACATGAATGGGGAGGTAAAACATTCTTCCCAGATCAGCAGGAAAACATTAAAAAACAGCAGTTACCACATGTAAACATGAAGCTGCATGGGGTACATATGGCTGGAAGGGGTAATGCTACTATAATCCTCCCAGTAGTACTCCAAGGGATTTGGCTGAAGTGCAGACTGAAGATCCACACAGACATAAACCTGAACAACAAACAAATGCACTTCACACCCTTACAAATGGCTGAGATATGAAATGTCTACAACTATGCCATGAAAACATAACTTTGTTTACTCTCCAAAAGGCACCAGCAGCAGCAGTAACTACACAAGGCAATGTTGCCTTTTACAACAGATTTATACTCCTGACAGATGGTAGGTTGTGTCCTTTTTCAAGGCACCCCTAGTAGTCTCAGCCCAATTGGAAATGCACTTCTAGGAATGGATTTGTAAATCCATTTCATAATCATCATTAATTCCATCTTTAATCAACAGGAACTGCTGCTCACCTGATACTACAAACCTGTACCTACAGTAGTGTCAACTCAGCTCAATATGGCAGTAAAATACTACTTTCCCTTTCTATAAGCTCTTTGAAGACCACATGTGCAATGAAATGCTAACTGAACTTCCTTTTCCGACGAGAACCTCTAACTTGCAATTCAATTCTTTTCTGCCTGGAGACAGGATGATTGCAGGCAGCTAAAACTAACATCTTAAGAAAATTAAAGACAGAGGAATGATATCTGTTCTCTTCAGTGAAAATCTCTGTCCATCGTGTATACGTTACCCAGATCAGTTGCCAAAAATGCCTAATGAAAAATAGTGCATTAAGTAATATATAAATATTTAGATCTCTCTATGTCACAGCACATTTATTTCCACACACAAAATAGCCACTTTACAAAAAGAAAACTACATTCACAAAAAAAATCAAGTAAGCAAGCAGTTCTAAAGAAGTCTTCAAAGTATCAGAATTGTTTAAATAAATACCGCAGAAAACATTTCCCTGGCCTTATTTGGGTTCCCCTCTCACACATAAAATCTCTCGTACCTTGTTAGCTCTTCACGTAGATTGTTGGGCTCTGATGAGTAAAACTTTACACGAAAATGCAGACAATACGGGGGGCCAACTGCAAAGCAGAATTCATTCAAGACAGCAGTAACGGTTACTGGATGAGACAGGTTATTTATTTACAGAATCACATCACAAAACTTGACTGAAATTGGTTGGCTATGTTCTACACAAGGTCTTAAGGCAGAAATTCCTTTATGCCAGGGAAATCCATGAAGAACATCAGGCTGAGAGGACATTCAAATATACACACAAAACAGTTTTATACGTTGCAAGTCAATCCAATGGTCATATCACATTAACTTGATTCTTCCTGCCAAGAGCACATGAATCTAGGTTAATCCCTATATTTAAGGGCTCTATCCATCACCGAGAAAGCTGTGCATCTTGGCTCTGCAGTTGACTAAACTTTCAGGCATGACCTTCCCAGGGCTCTGGGAAATACTCACCACTGACAACTCAGGCCCTTCTATTCCACAGAGGTTTAGACATACTTTATGGGAATTTAAGAGACTCTTCTATGGAAGAATAATCTCTTCTGGAAACCAAAGAGTTAATTCAGCAAAAGGGTGGATTAACAGTTCTTTAAAAATGTGCATCGCTCTGCTGATTCTTGCACTTGACAGGAGGAATTTTCTCCCTCTCACTGCTTCCAAAATGTCTCTTGTATTAAAATAACACCACAAATCCCTGAAGACTTCCCACAGTGCAGAGCAAGGAAGCTCCTAAACAACATCACCAAGCACATATCACTGCAACAAGCAGGGCACACTGAACCTTCGTGCAGCAAGTGAGGACTTGGACTGGACACAGACTCAAGAATGCAGGACTGCCCCATGCATGAGCCTCTAAGACAAGTTTTCCTGTAGCCAGGATAATGCTCTATAACATTAGAATATCCTCAGCTGTCTTGACTCCACTTAAACTATAATTAATGAGCCCATAACATGTTTAATTAAGAACATTAGAATAAAGTAATAGGAGCTACAGAGGGAAGATGCCATTAAACAATCAGTAGCACCACGCAGGGCTTTTGTCACATGCCACTCTCACCCCCTCACATGACACTGTCCCCCACCACCCAATTCAACTGGCTGTGCTTCCTGTATGTTAACTACAATGTCCCAAGAGAAAATGGAACAGACACTTACTTTTAACTTGCTTTTTAATGCTTTTTGTGTTGTCCAGCCAGTGCTGAAAAACAAATTAATTTCAATGAATCATTAATAAAGAAATCTCCCGGAAAGAACAAAAAAGGAAGTGTTAGTGAAGACCATCTTGGAATAACAAGTGGTTTGTTAAAACAATCTAATTCAAGTCTTTCACAATTCATAGCTCTCTCTCTGCTCGCTGAAGATCCTTTTGCTCAAAATTTGTAATGCAAAATGTCAGTTTTGAACAGAAACATTCTGTAGTACCTTATTTAAACCAAATCTTCAAGACAGCACTGTCTACTTAAAAGAAAAAAAAAAAAAAAAACACAAAACATACTAACAAACCACTTCATTAGAATTTCATCCTGTCCAGACAAACACTTAATTCACACATTAGTAGGTCAGCCAGTGACAGTGTGCCAGAAAATAATAAATCATAGCTGAGGACTGGCACTCAGCTCTATGTGATGTTTACTTGGGGCAGGAAGGGGAGAGACAAAATAAATATTGTTGGCTTTCAGGCATTTTCTTTAGATGACTCAAGTACAGTAACAGCAGAGGTGTCTGTGTCCCAACATCAGAGTCAGCTCTACCTAATTCTCAAAAATCTATTCACAGGTGACATTGTAGCAACTGTCACATGGGAAGACAAGTTACTGCCTCACCTACTAATGCTAATTATAAGCTATATACTGGACAAGAAGCCAAAATAATGACTTGACTTACACTGTGTACAACAGCATGTGAAAAAAGCTATACTTGGCAGATTGAAACACCTACACATATACACTATGCTCCCCATAATAATTGCACTGCTGAAGAGTTTATAGCACAAGTTAAAGCTGGAAATCCAACACACATCTAGCAGGACAGATCTCCTTCTTAGTGTATGGCCAACAGCTCCCTCCTCCAGAGGAGGTGACTCACCTGAACAGGAAACACAGCACCCTGACCAACATAATTGCATTGACTCAACAGCCAGAGCCAACTACCTGACACACCATGTCCTGCATGGTTCACCATGCCCAGGGAACAACACCTCATCAAATCAATCCCAAATGTCACCTTGCACCTAATACAGATGAATTATATTCTTAGCAAAACTCCTTTTGTGTGACATGAAGTTCACAGTGAGCTCCAGGGAGGACAGGAAAGCAACAAGGGTATGAAAAAGAACCAGTATTTTCAGGTTGCACTGCCAAGTGCAAACACATTCCTGCCTCCAGAACAGCGCTGCCTTCTGCAGAGCTGAAGTCAGCCTGTAACACCACAGGGCTGTGACTGATTGCTGTATTAGCTGCAGAGGAGAACGCTTAAACCATCTGCTGCTGCTGTGCACTCAGCTGAGAATGCTCTCATTGCCGATTCAAACTCAGTACTACAGAGAGGTATCTGAAATCTATGTAATCCATTTTTAAATAAAGCAGGAAGCTTAAAGAGGAATTAAACAAATATTTACAAAATTTTGCTTACACTACCAGTGAAATGGGAGTCGAGCAAATTTTTTTCTTCAAGGAAATCATATAATCTTTTTTCCTATTCCATAAACTCACTTACTGTAACAGAGTTTACTTACTCCTTCCTCCACAAAAAAAATACAGAAACTATCCAGCTGGAGACTTGCAGGTGATTTAGATACAGAAATGGCAAGGAGAGCCCTTTCTAGGCTCCAGGGGTGGCTGTGCCCCCCTGTTTCATCTCCCTCCTGTTTTCTCTCATCTCCTCCACATTCCATGGGAAGGCAACAGAGAGGCAGGCTCATGACAGTGCCGATAGCATTTCACTCTGCTGGGCTCTGCCTGCTGCTGCCCACAGTAGCTCTGCTCAGTGGTGAGGGTGTGCAAGGGAGAAGGGAAACAGAACTGCTTTTAAGTGAGGGTGGGAATGAAACAAAAAAAAGAATAAAAAAAAACCAGCCCCCAAACCAGCACATGAATGGACAGACACAGACATCAAGAAACTTGAGATTTATTCCAAGTGATTAAAATGAAATTCAAGTGGACCTGGAAAAGAAGTTTACTTTTGATGAGGGTTTCCACAGCAAAGTCTATTGCTGAAAATCAGAGATAAAGTTTGCTAAGCAGAAGGCAATACAAACAACAGACTGTGCAGAGAACTGGAAGTCCTTACTAAAATAGTTTGCTGCTGCAGAAATTAAAAATAAAACATACAAAAACCCCTCAAATCGTGACCCAGCAACATTTCAAGAAGTTTGGGCAAATGAGGTTTGTTAAATAAGATGTTGAGGCTAAAACTGGTCTTTTCCTGAACAGCAGACTAGAGTGAACACAGAAATCACATGAAAATAACAATTCTTTCACTTCACTGATTGTTTCAAGAATGTCTTTAAAGAAGCTATTACTTGAATATTAAAATCCAAAATGTCAGGAAGAGTTTCCATTATCTGGGTTTCCCCCACTCCCCATTAACACCCAACTAGTGATGATTTCAGCAGCAGAAAAGAATGAAAAAAATCAATCCTTCAGTTGTTCACAATAAATCTACTGAAAACTTACTTGTAGTGAAAATAAGTGTGGAATTTCTAAAACTTTTGCATAAGTGCGGGTCACTAGTTTGTATCAGTAAAAGTAACTAGCAAATATGGCAATATTCTTATATTTAAATTGGATAGCAGAGAGATTATCTCCTTCAGACCCAGTGGACAATTCTGTCTACAGTAAGGGGCTGGATTCTTACACTGTTTATTTAACAGATCTCCTGAATAATCTTGGACGAGTCACTTGATTAGTCTCTGTTCTTTGTTTCCAGCTGCACACTGGGTTTCTGCTAGAACTTGCCAGCTCCTTTTGCAGGAATGGCTGCTATCGCAACAGTTCTTCATTTCTTAAAGCAATTAATTATCTCCGGCTGTTGCATTCAGCTCTTCTGGCAAAATGCAATCCTTTCTGCTTCATTATACACAGTTCATAATTAAGGTCCAGTTTAAACAGATTGTTATCCCTACTCTGCTGCTTTTCAGTCACACATAGTTAAGAAAAGGAAGCAAACCAAGTTTGAAGTCCCCTGTATCTGGTAGATTGTGCAGTATCAAATATTCAGTCAGGTGCTCTCTGGACTGCCAGTAATAATTTGCTAGAAAAAAGCAAGGCATGAACCACTGCTGTGGCAGAAAAGCTTAACTCTTATTAACACATTTCAAGCTGAAATGCCTTCGTTTGCTAGCAGATCAGGAAGAGAAAAAAAATGATCCTATAGATAATTCTACCAGTTAAAACTAACCCAGTGTGAACTGTTATGAGATCCTAGAGACAGGGAAATACATCAGAAGCCACACAGCAGAAAATGAGGATACCTTAACCATAAAGACTACTGTTTTTCTGAAGCAAGAAGATAAATGCAATAGAGTCTTTCACTACCAATACTCAGCATCCTGGACTGCACATGCTAAGCACAGTTAACATGATTTTGAGAAATATAAGATGCAATAGGCTGCTTTCTCATTTCTATTGATATGTATGGTTCTGAACGCTATCCATCTGTTAGTGTAATGGTCTTTTTCTCCTTAGTGTTAAATGTCTCTGCTCTGCAAGGGGTTTAAGACCACTTTCACTACTGGGAACTACAAACCAGCAGCAGCAGCTAATCCCACTGGCCATGATGTTTGCTTCAGATGCTGAACACCAACCATTTTCTCTGAGAAGCGCATTCTTGACAATTACATGCTAAGCATTAAATTCAATCACAATAATTTTGGAAAGAAGCCACCAGGTTAAAAGTGCTTTGGGGTGGAACACTGTGTCCAAAGCTGTTAGTTTTTTTCAAAGGTTCAAGTCGGTGTATTTTTTTGCCTTTGTACAAAGCAACAATTAAGAGAACACCTTTAACCTGTTCTGGACACAGACCTACATGGAAATAAAGGAATATAAGTCACTGCCTCCATTTTTGTATGCTGACCTTGAACAATTCAGACATTTAGCTCAAATGTCTGTGCTTCCCCTCTGCCATCCTAAGCATGAAGTAATTTTGAAATGGCTTTGAAACACAAAAGCAATTAGGTTATACATCTAACAAATAAGATGGACATATGCAACAGGAAAATGCAGATCTCATTCTACCTGGGGATGTTGGGCTAAGTGAATACAAGTTTAAGTTACAGGGATGCAGGACAAAGGAAAAAAAAACATTCCTTGCCTAAAGGGTCACTTAACTTGCAGCTACCCTTGATAGCAGGATTAAATAGTTGACTATAAGAAGTATCTATACAAAACTGCATAGCCCACAAGTGAAAGAACTGTGGTTGCTTCTGACAACGCTCTGCTTCTTATTTCAAAACCTCTTACATTTTTAAAAACATACAATAAAATACCAACAAAACTGGGGTTGGAAGAACCCTCTAGTCAAGCTGATACATACAAACACACTCCTAAAGAGCCTCCTAAAAAAAAACTTACGGTTGCAGGTCTGAGTCACAAACTGATCTGAACAAATCAAAGGTTTTTTACTCCTCTTGTAAGCAGACATTAACACGGTGACTTTTGCTGACAAGAAAGCTGAAGACATTTGCAAAGGAAAACCTTCTCCTCTCTGTATAGCATACAACAAAAGGGCCAAGCACACACTCTAGTTTTGCTCCTTCTTCTCTGTATCAACAGCACTAAGAGTTTCTCTATGACACACCAGGCTCTGGGGTCTGACTGGACCAGCCTGCCAAGTGACAACAGGAGCTGTGACAGGAACACGTGAAAACAAGAAAGGAAGAGACAACAGCATGGTCATATGTTAGAGTGCTGGAGGTGGAATGAAACTTGGGGACATAGAAAATCACACACCACAGAGCTTCTGAACAAAACTTAATTCATAAAAGACAGCTTTCTTATAGCATTTTTGTTAATATTAGGACTTAACTTTTAGACTGTTGTTAAAAAAGAGCATAACTACTCACTGCCACTTGTGCTGAATCCATGAACCTTAATCCAAAGTAGTCGCTTTCTATAAGGTCCAGATGATACATGATTTGCTCAAACAGGAGCTGGCCTTTGGCTTTTTTCTGAAAAGATATCAGGATTTAGTACACAGCAGGTAGATTTATTATAGCATCTACCTTTTTCTCGGCACATGTTATATTCTAATTCCAAAAATTTAGTTTCTGAAAATATCATGAGGACACCTTTTTTTTCCCCCTCGTATTTTTGATGGCTGTTTTTCTCAAAGGCAAACGCAGACCCCACACGAAGCACACAGAATATCCAGAAAGAACTTGCATCATCTCCTTTTTTGGAAAATCTCAATACTGACTTGCCCAACAGTGTTAAAACGTCATTTTATCATTTTTCCTTTTAGGCTTTTACCCACTGACATTCAATAGCACTGGAAACACACCCAGTACAATTTCAATAACCAATGTACTGGAAAACTTTAGGAGCCAAGTACAGCAAGTTGCTTATGAATTTACTGCTGTTCGGTATCTAGGCCTTTCACCAGTTTAGAAGCAGGTAGCAAAGCCTATGGAATTAGGAGATAACATTCCATTAGCAAGTGCTTTTAACAACGACTAGGAAACAGTCTGGGGCAAGCAACTTGAATAAATAGCACTCAGATATCACATTTATAAAAGTATGTTCATTAAACTAACTTCTAGGTGCAAAAAGCCAGCTCATATACTCATTAATAATTTACAAAAAAAAAAAAAAAAGCTCTGGCCCCAAGGAAACATTGCTTTTACAGTGATGATATAAAAAATTAAACAGTTCTTTTTAAAGAGAAGGCACATAAATAGAACTGAACAGTTTCTACGCAACATATTTTTCATGGTATGAGCTCCTTTATAACAATAAATGGAAATTGAGGCTTAAGAGTTATTATACCTAAGATGTTTAAATGTAAAAAAAATACATTAATAAATTATGAGATCAGAGTAAAGGTCATAGTGTTAAAAAAAATTAAATGCAAAGAAATGCAGACATTATTTATGCTTATTCTGCCAGCAGCTTAAGGGCTTCTCTATTTCTGTAAAGCCACCATCTTGCAATCTTTTACTTCAATATTTATACATTCACAACATGAGAAATGGGATAACTTTCTAAGCATATATTTAGTAAGCTAGTAATTAGCAGATTAAGTACATCTTTAAAAATTCTTGGCCAGCCAAAGTTTTTGTTCTCAGAAATAATGTGGTTTCATCAGTAAGTAATATCCAAGCAAATAAAGTTGCATGCAGTAATTCTTGACACCTTCCTCTACCCTGATCTTCAAATATTTTATAATCAAGTTTGCAATCACCACCATTGCTTTACTTGATGTATCGGTTAAATCCAACACAACATATCACAGCTCAAAGGAAAATCTCAAAGAAAGTTTGTAAACAGCCTGTCTAAACGAATTCTCACACAGTTATTTCTTTCCAGGTACTGGGGAGAATACCAGGAGTGAAAGGCACTTGGGCCAGCAGGCACCTTCACAAACACACAGCATCTACAAAACATTGTATAGTGCAAATACTAAATGTAAACCTCATCAAATTAATTCAGACAAAGTGTTTTCTGTTGGTCTCAGGAAAAAAATATTTCTCAGTCAATAACAGATTTATTCAACACCAGCTCAAATAGAAACCTGAAGGCAAACACACACTTTTCTTTTATTAGTTGTGTCTGTAGCCTCAGTCTCGAAAGACCAAGGCACTGAACTGTTGATATTTTTTCTCAACACAGGGTATCTTCTACTTAAACATTAATATAATACATGGGAAATAAATCTAGCACCTGTAACAGCAAAACTATAAAAACACTCAATGTTGCATGAAGCTTTCAGTAGCTTGTCTAAAACTAGGGGAAAATCTCCCCTTATTGAGCAGAACATTTGAGATCCTTCTCAATTGCTCTGTAGGTAATCTTTAAAAAGTGCAATTAACCAGTTATCTCAGCCAAATTCCCTGCCAGTGACAGAAGCACTTGGATTCCAGCCTGGAATACTACACATACTACCTCAGACTACCCATGAGCTAAACTTCAATTTCTGCAGGGTCAAATTAGCTTCACAATGTGTTCGCCATTTAGGAAATCTCAGCAGAGGACTCGAAGAATAACTGGACCCAGAATGACTAATGAGGAATAAAGTCCCTGAAGAAGCAGTGGAGTGGCTGTGAAAAGATCTGCAGGACTTCTGCTTGTTTTCTGACTTAAATCACCAGGGCTGTCAACATGGAATTAATTATGTACTACTTTGCATATGACTTAAATCATCAGCAGCTGTATTTGGCTGACTTACAAGTCAGCAGAAGTGTCACACATGTTTTACTTAGTAAAGTCCTTCCTCCTTAAACAAACAGCAACCAAAAATATTACATCTTCGAAACCAGCCAACTTTTATGAATCAAAATTAATTTCTTTGTATTCAATAAAACTGCGATCTCAAGAGTTTTCAAAGAGCAAAGATACACGTTTTTTACATTTCTTGTGAAACACTGCCCTAACCTTCTAATACCAACACTGGTGCTAATAACACCAAGGTTGCGGGTTTAATCCCTGTATGGGCCATTAAGAGTTAGACTCGATGATCCTTGTGGGTTCCTTCCAACTCAGAAATATTCTGTGGTCTGTGAAAGTCACATTTTTATCCTGTTGCTNNTCTCCTCCCCCCCCTCCTTTCTTGCACTTACAGCAGAGCTCAGGTTACACTCAAAGGACAAATATTTTCTAACTGTTTAATGGTTACTGATGAACTATTAACAACTCCACTCAGAAGCAGTCCAGTCAGTAGCTGGTCCTCCCTTCAGGGCACAAATTAAACTTCTCATGGGTTTGCAGTTCAGAAAAACCTGACTACTTGATTTACAGAGTTTTACAGCTATTCTCTCTAGGAAGCAACAGCAAACATCTCACAGCAGGAGAATCAACAACAGGAAAACGTAAATAAAATATACCATATATATATAGGGCAGGACCTCTCCTGGTTTTGCCACACTGGATAAAAGCATCTTCTGATCACTTCGGCATGAATCACATGGCCCCCCTCCCCCTCTTTCCCCAATGAAAGGGATGCTCCCAACTAATGACATCTCCTGCTGCTCTTAATAACTGCAATTGCTGGCTGAGTAGGCGTTACAAAGGCTGGGCTTAGCCCCGGTAGCTCAGCAACAAGGTTGGGTGTTCACCCCGGCGTGCTGGTTTGTCCCTTCACTGCCGGGGTAAGGTGATCCCGAGACATTCTCCTCGGCTCAGGCATCTCAGTCACTGCCCAAAACCTGAAAGACAGCATTTGTACCCTCTTCTCATGGTCTCAGAGTATCGGCTGTTTCATGGACACGCATCCATCAGGGTAATCCAGCCTGCTGCTCCAAACCTGCCTGATGTCAAAGCGCCCTTCAGCACCAGAGCACCAGACCAGTACAGCACTGGAAAAGCAACACAAGCTCACAGTAACTGGAGAAGAGCTTGTGCTGGGTGAGCACCTGCTGAATGGCTCACCTAAACTTTTTCATCGCAGCAAAGCAGTTCTTTTTTTTCCAAAACTTGAAAAAAAACCAAAACCCAAAACACCCATCTAATAAATTTACTAATTAAAACACTTATCAGAAAATAATATCTCCTGTTTATTTCTTTCTTTGTGAAGAAATGGAGGGCTCTGTACAAGATAAACTTTGAAAAAAATAGAGGAATAAGCATTACCTTCATACTGTCCCTTGTGTCTTTGCAGCTGTACTTTTAGTTCAGATTTCTTCAAATGACGTTAATATTTTTATCAACAATAACTAGCAGCAGCTATTGCCTTCAATAGCTACCAAGTGGCAAAAACTTCCCTTCCTGGTTTTTGTCAGCTCATCAGGAGGGTTACCATTCATATGCATACGAGCTTCCTTAGAAATATACCATTTACACACACACAGAGGAGGTATGGATCCCTACGGTAGGATTTACAGCTACCCAGCTGCTAGGATGTCACCTATGCATGTTTGCAGACCACAGCAGTAAGGAAGCAGCAGATAGGCCTGTCCATTTTTTTAATGAAGTAAATACTCTTCTCCAAAACCACAGGTTTTAAATAACTAAGCCATGAGAAAACTCCAACAGTGCGCTTTAAATGAAGATTTCATCTCAGTATAATGCAAACGGTGTCTATAGTTAACACCATTAAGGTCTGCTGGAGAATTGGCGGGTTAAAACCCCTTATCTTTGCAAAGGCAGTGTTAGAAGTACACATTATTTCTATCACCCTGATCTTCTTATGGCTTTAAGTACTGACCTACAAATGGAGCTGCTCCTCTCCTCAAACTCCAAGCATGACTCCTACCAATAACTTTTCCAAACTCTCCAGTCAATTTTCTCGCTCATTTAAAGATGCCACTGGCAGCAAAACAATAGTTCTGCTTCTCTCTCTGGCTTATCCTCAGTTTCTGACAACACTGCCATACACACTTGTGAATATAAAACCCTGCAGGCTGGAAGGCTGGGGAGAATTTCTACCTCCAGAGACACAGCTTATCAACTCTTCAAGTTACTCAGTGTCTCACAAATACAGGAAGGTAAGCATTTAGGATTAAATATTTTGTTCTTTTATTCTCTGGAGAAAGAAAGCATTTCACAAAAATCTTCGTAAGAAATTATTTCAATACCCATTCTAACTGTACATTCATTAGAGTGCTATGTAGGGGGATTTTAATGTACTGTACTCAGGCATATTGACCCTATTACATAAGAAGACAAAGACCCAAACATTCATACCTGTCAGTTTGTTTTGTGGAAGTCTGCTTCAGCTTCCTGGAAGTTTTTATCTTCTAACTACCCATTTGATTTAACCAATTTTTACCTTCTTTCTAATACAGCGTATTCCAGAAAGAAATTGTTTGTTCAGCATTAGGGTTTACAGATGAAATGCCTCCCCCCATTATACTGTCAAACATTTCAGTTTTATCTGGTGTTCCACCTGCAGGTTTCTCATGAGCACTCTGATTAAGAGCACCAGAGAGCCCCAAGCCTTTGAGCTCTTTGCAGAGGCAGTTCAGCAGGGAAGTGGGATTTCAGATAAAATTCGCTGTGAGTTAAGAATGCGAAACTTTCAGGCAACTAAACCAGCCTGCAGCACCAGCCCCAGAAACACTCTGGCAGCACACTGCAGGCCAAACAATTTATTCTGCAAGCAGCACAGACTGCTGCCAGCTGCTCCCTTCCTCCCTCCTTTCCAACAGTGCCAGGGCATGGAGCATTGCACCAAGACTGAAATCCTTGCCTGCCACGGCCTCAAAGCAGCTGGGCTGTGAGCAGGGCCTGGTGCAGGCAGTCCAGGCTATGAGCAGCACTGGGTGCAGGCGGCCTGGGCATCCCCTGGCTGAGTCTCACCCCCAATTTCAGCCTGGCACCCCAGGAAGCACTGGCTCACCCTGCACTATGGCCTCACAGCACACAGACAGCACCTCTGCATTGAAACATGCCTCACGATGGATTTTGTCCAGTTTCAGTCCCCTAAAGGTCTTTCAGAAGTTTAAACAAACACTCTAAAGCATGTCAATACATTCAGAAGAAGATGACATGGGAAAGAGTTTTAACCCAAAACTTTATAGCCTTAACGCACACACATAAAGGGGCACGCTCAGATGTTTATGTTATTCTACTTTTGCCAGCTGAGCTTTGTTTTGAAACTTCAGAGGTTAGCCTTGAACACTCAGAGCACTCATTTTATTTGATGACTGATTTTCCAACATTTTTATCAGTATCAGATTTTCTTGTTAATCAGTACCCGTGCCAGGAACAACATTATGTATTTCAAATTTACATTTACAAATATTCAGCAGGTGGCCATAAATATTCTACAAGTTTTTTAATAAACCAGAGTGGATTACTGAGTAAAACCAACTATCACGATGTACCTCTGATCTTGTAGTCGGATCAACAAAAATTGTCTCTCTACAAACAAAAAGTAATTGACACTTCTTAATGATTTTTCCATTCCTGATAGATTTCTTAATTCTATTTAAAATAATCTCTACAGATACAGCCTTTTTTATCTTATTCATACTCCCAAAGTCTAAACAGCTTAGTTCAATCCCACTATCACACACAGCTCTTGGACTGATTTACACAAGACCTTGTTTTAATGATACTTTATTATAATAAGGACAAAACCATCTCATTTTGCAACCTCCATATCAAATTTCATGCATGCTTAAATAAGAAATATTCCAAGCTAAAAAACTACTCAGAGAGCATCCATTCTCATAATTTCTGTCTTTCATCTTATACCACCAGGAAGCTTTTATCTAAAACTTTGCATGTACAGAAACTGGAATACAATTAACACTCCATTATCCAGGAGAAGATTATGTAAATTGTGGGTTAGGCAGGGTCAGGTTTTTTTACTGAAACACCGCTGGTTTCCACAAAGTACAGTTCTGCTTTCATAAGACTCCATACTTACTGTCTGTCTTGTAAGGCTGACCTTGCTACCCCACAGAGAGCAATCCAAACATTTAAAAAATGGTGCATATTCCAAGCGCATGTATTTACATTATCCATGTTATCATTTCTCCCCCATCTACATTATCTTTTCCCTTTTCCAATTAATACTATGGATAGCACAGAACTTACAAAACAAATAATTTGAAAATACTTTGATTTTAAAATCCTCTGGAGCTGTTACTCAAAGCAGCCCTTTATTTCAAATTCCTGACCAACATTTTTGTTCCAAATTATTTCATAGTTGTTGGTGACCCCAGAAAAAAACAGCTTTCAAGCTCTCCCGACCAACCTGTGTTTCCTCACGAACCACGAGCACCAGGAGAGCCAGTACTCCAGCTGTTGAGGGGTTCCCTTGACAGACCAGTCTGGTATGACTGAACTGATGGAATCTTCAGGTAATAAACCAGGGTTCTGGGAATTCCAGAGGTGCAGTGGGGGAAGATGTAGTTTAGTTTTGCATGGGAACAGGATGAAAAGTAAGATAAGGGATGTCAGCAAAACAGACTTCTTGTCCTCTCACCATGCACACTACCCAGCAAACATTCCACCCACGGATCTTAAATAATTGGAAGAAAAAGCATAGCCTGGCTTTTGCCCAAGTTGAACACAAGTTAACAGAAAAGCAGAATATATAATGAACAATATCAACAGCAGAATTTAAAGGCTACTATTTTATAAAAACTTTTAAAAGATAAACAAAGTAACAAGCTTCCTAGTGCCTCACTAAGCACCCAAGTCTGTAAAAATGGCTGAATGCATTTTGGAGAAACCTAAAGCTTCAAAAGAGTGGTGAGAGATGAGGAAAACTACCAGGTCAAAACTTTACATCTGAGATGAAGCCATGAGAAAAAACCCGACACCTTTTGATCTACCCCAAAAGAACACTGATAACTCACATTAAGTTCATGCCTCCCATTTTGAACATACCAAGGTTTCAGTAAATATTATACATGACACTGACATTCTTCAGTCACTGACAAAAGCAGTAGATTCTTGCAAAAAATCCAGTCTATGTACTTTGTATGACTGTGGCTTTGGTGAAAAGTTCAAGTCAGGCATTTTTCTAATTAAAAACAACAGAAGATATAGAAAAGCAGAAAGATTAAGTGGCTTGACAGACATCAAAGATAAGATCACTGGACAAAAAAACAGAGCTAGTAAGTTAAATCTCAACTTCGTCATTTACAACCTGTCCCTTCTGTTTCATTGTCAATATTGGTAAAGTATCAGTCTTTGCTACTTAATGACTCTGAAATGTGTTTGGCTTACACGGCAAGGTCCCTTGTGGTTGCTTCTTGTTGTTATTTTGCCTTTTGTTTTCTTTTTTAAAATTTTAATTAAGGAGAAATTTGGCAATCTCGGGTTCAATTATATCAATGATTATAAATTCAGAATACTCCTCTCAGTATAAAATCCACTGTAAGGATACAGCTCAACAGCATTTTGAGCTAACTTGAGCCTGGTATCACCTCTAAATGCTTTTCACTACATTTGGGGAGGCACATGGGGAACCAGATTGAAGAATCGCTCCAGCTGGAAACCACGTAACAAAATTATACTGATTATTTTCAGCCACAGCATTTTCTTGACTTAGCTTACTGCCTGGCTGCTAAAAAACTGTTTCTTCTGCCAAGGGGTATGAGAAAACAAGGACTAACGCAATAACAAAGCAACATCTTTTCTTCCTGTGGCAGCAACAACTTATGCCACTGTAAAGTATTTGTGTAGCCATGGATTTAAAAAGGTATGGCATTCATTCCTGCCAAGACAACCCTTTCTCTGGCTGTGAACTAACCTGTTTGCTAAATTATTCATTCTTAAGAAAAGCTTTGTTATTTAGTTTTTTAATAAAACAGTGTTTTAACAGTGTTAGTTTTTTAATTTCACAGTGCTTATGTAGACAATGCTGCTGTGCACAAATGAACTGGCAGACTAGGGGGCACCTCTTTGAGAGAAAGAGTTCATTTTAAAGCAAATTTACTGCCAACTAAGTAACAGTACCAGTCTTGGAAAAGATCTTACCTCAAAGTGCACAAAGATTCCCAAAGAAAATTGTTTTGTAAAGGAAAAAAATATATATACATGTATTTTTAATTTAAGCTTTACATTTTAGAAAGCGATGCTGTTTTGCCAGGATTTTGTCCCACTCCACTTCATCCCCTGTCTCCCCTACCCTTTTCTTCTTTCCTTTTTAAGAGTCAACCCCAAAATATGAATATGAGAAGAAACACTCTATGAAGTCTGAAATGAAACATTCAATTCACTTTTAATTTATTATATTTTAATCACTGAAGAAACTGGTACACATCAGCCACTGATGATGCAGTGTAATTACTGCATCTGGCTATGTCCATTCAACTTATTTGGTTACTGTTACTCATAACTTCAATGTCCACAGTCAAGGACCTATATTGACTTTTAAAGGAAAGAATCCGGAGTGAAAAAAAATTCTTGTAGTAATAAATAGTTATTACTGCCCTCTGGTCTGAGATTTATAGGCCTGGTGGCAGGTTGTGACACCTCTTCAGGTTCAATTTATGCTCCTCAAAGCCTTAGAAATGTTGTTAGAGCCGCCAGGAATTTGCCTACAGAGCCGACTCGAGCTCCAAAGATTACTGCTTTAGTTATGCAGAGACACCAATTTAAACTTGACTACTTCTCAAGTGTTAACTCTAGCTATAAAGTGTTTGTAGACATTCCTGGCCTCAAATCAAACATCCTAGGCACTAAGGAGCACTGGATATGTTCATTACATTGCTTCAGAGATTTACAAATTAATTTTACCTCTATAAACACCTATCATACAGTCATTTTGAAAATAAAGATGCCAAAGGGTTTCTCTAACTCTAGATTATTTGGGGTTCAGGATATCACAAGAGTTATTACTGCTCATTACATCAACAACACTGCTCAGTCAAGATGACTTCCTTGCACCACCTAAACACGATTAAAAAAGAAAGGTAAGAAAGAACTGTGTGGAGCAGCCAGTCTTGAAACGGATTTTCTTTCCAGTCAGCAGTTCCAACACCAGCACAACTGTGATTGCAGCAAAAATTCTCTAGAACTAGTCAGGTCTCACAGATCCACACCTTCCTAACTTCCTAATGCTCAGCTCTGTGAGCTTAGAAGAAGTCACTAACAGCTATAACACATGGTAATGGAAAAACAGAGCACATAGCTTCTGGTGCTACTGCTCATCCTGTTGGCCAAAAACAGGTATGTAATTAGGGAAGCAGAACAGGCACGTGCATATTAAGGAAGCTTTAGAAATGTAAAACAGTGGCTAACACCTCACTCAGAATAAAGCACCATGCTATGAGACAATCCCTACTCTATAATCTGCCCTGAGGAGGGGACGGAAGTAGATTTTCCCTCTTCCTCTCGCCTCTCAGGTTGGTGTTAAAAACTGCATCCATCTCTGATACAAAACCAGATCGAACCCTACACACATAGAAATTCCTGCTAGTAATACTGCTTCGACAAGTTGCACCAAGAGACTCACCTTCTTTGTCAAGACAGCTAGCTCACCAAAAAGAAAACCCAATTCACCCAACAGGTTACCCTCTCTAAATTAAGCCTTGGCACAATAACTACACTAAAACATTAGAAGGTGTTCAGTGTGTAAGGTATGACGACATCTAGCAAAACACTCTGGAATTTCAGTGAATGCCAAAGTTAATGATTCTTTCAGAATCTTTTTATGAGCAGTAACTTAGTGGACATAAAGTCACAGAGTCGACTGCCAACAGCAAAGAGCACTGCTTTTACCTAGCTTGCAAACAGCAATCCACATCAGAATAACACATGCCAAGCGTATTTCAAAAACACACTTGGATCACTCGTACCGGTAAATCCACGCTGACATCTGTTCCGTCCAGGAGCGCCACTCGGCAGGTAATGATGGATTTGGCGTCCCCAGCTGCAGGGATGTGGGTTGCAGCCCTCTGGGCCTCTCTCAGTCTTTCCTTCTCCGCATGCTTACGCATGGACCGGCGTCCCAACGTGCGGCGGAAAAAGCTCAGCATCTTTGCTACAAAATCCAAGAGGAAAAACGAACACGTTAAGTTTTTCACAAAATAAAAACCCCCAAACAAGAACAAACAAACAAACTTCAAACCCAACCAGAAAAAAAAAAAAAAAAAAAAAAAAAAGTCTGCAATAAAGTCTTAGAAAATCCCAGACTTTGATAAAGATACATCAAAGAGTCAAACAGATTTTCACTTTGATTTAAATAGTCACAGCCTTTGGCTGTGAAAGTCTTTAAAAAAAAAAAAAAAACCAGCTCAGAACTCTGACGACGGTTGGGTGACTTTTTGGGACTACACAAAAGTACATTTAAGGAAAAATACAGCGATCGTGCAGATCGCTTACTGTTCTCTGCAACCTTTCATTAATATAAACGCCACCGCGCGCTTCTCGGAGACGGCGATCTTCCACAACTGGGAAGCAACTAANGCCTCCTCTCCGGGCTCACACCCTGCCCCTCTCCCATCAAAACAAGCGATAAGCGCCCCTTCCCGCCCCAGAACCGCGCTCACAGCTTTCCGTGCGGGAGCGGCTCTGCCAGGACCGGCGAGCGCCCCACGGGCACGGCGCTTCCCGGCACACACCCGGAGCTGCGCAGGGAGTCAGCCGCGAGCCTGAGGGTCGACTCCAGACCAGACCCGGCCCCGCTCGGCGCTTTCCCCGCCCGCTCCGACCCCCGCCCTCGGCGCCCCTGCCCTTACATAACTCCCCGGC
>VXBU01012407.1:0-100652 GCA_013400315.1 Bombycilla garrulus | reverse complement strand
GGCGGGGCCCGGTGGAGAAGGGACGCCCTCCCTTCCCGTGCCAGGTGGTTTCGCCCGGCGCAGGGGCAGCCGCGGGGAGGGGGGGCGCGGCGCAGACCACGTGCTGCCCCGGGGGGAGCAGGGGGGCAGCGCGCAGCCCGGAGCTGCCCGAGGGGCCGCGGCGGGGAGCGGGGGCGATAGGGCGGCCCCGGGGATGTGGCAGCCCTCAGGATTGAGCCTTCGGGATCCGTTTCAGGTTATTTCCCAAAAGTTCTGGAGTTTTTGCCAGTGCCGCGTGGAGCTTTCCTCTCAGTGGTTTGTCCAGGACTGCGACCAGCCCTCGGCTGCCCAGCGGTATCTGGAACCTTTAGGCAAACTCGCGGTTGAACCATAAAATTTGTAAGAAAGCCGTATCTTAAACAGTGCCTGAAAGAGCAGCGGTAGCAATGTATTAAAGCAGAGCGGTCTGCAAACGAACACTTAAAATTTATACCCTGAAATAAGGCTGCGACTACGGCATGCAGTTTGTATTATAAAGTTCTTCAGACGCAGACACAGCCTGTGCCTGTGCTCCGCGCTTCCATCGCTTTCCTGACGTGTTACTCCAGCCCCGGGGGACAAGCCCCGCTGCTCGGCAGCAATTACAGAGGGCTGCACTTTACTGTGTGTTTTTTATTGCATAAATATTTGTGTCCAAGCCAGTATTTGAGGAAAACCTCAGGAACGGCAATGTAAACTCTCCGTGTGTTATGCCAGCTAAGAGTGACAAAGCTCGGAGTAAAGAAGCTGGAGACACCCTCAAAATCCCAGGATAACTGGGAATCCAGCCTACCTAATAGTCTGGGAAAACAAATAGCACAGCATCTTTTATGCTCACCTCTGGATCGCGGGCTGAGACACCCGACCAGTCCCTGCCAGGCAGAGGAATTGGCATAATGAAACCCACATTAATACCTCGTCTCTAGTGCCTGAATATACATCGAGTTCCTTTGATGTCANGGGGGGGGGCGGAATTAAGAAAAGCTGCCAGGTAATTGCCCACCATTTGCTGATGAAGCAACCGGCTGATTTACTAAATGTCTGTTGACAGCAGATCACTCTCCTGCCGCTGGGAGGAGCAGGGCTAGTTTGAGGAAAGGTGAGATTCACGTTCATGCACCTGTTTATTTATTGAGAAAGGTGAATCACGAAACGGGTGAATTTAGATACCTGCTTTTTATTAGAGGAGCAGGAACTATGGTTGTTCTCAGTAGCCTGTCATGAAATACCTCTGGGAGCTTGCAATAAATTCTCAAAGAAACCATACAAAATCTTACTACATTTAACGTGGAAAAATAATTTATCTTGAGGGTTTGCAGATATCTGATGAATTCTCAGTGCAGATCAACTAACCAGTGGTTTGCATATCAAAGATGCTCAGTTAGTAGTGGCATCTGTCAGGTAAATGTGAGCCTCCTGGCTATTAAGTCTACACCAATTCACATTCTCCTATGTGACAAAGAATTCTGGGGAATACCCTGGTTCTTGGCCATTGTCCCTAAACTTTCTAACCATATTCAACTATTCCTCAAATTGAGCTTCCTTCCACTCAGTCATTGACAAGCTCCTATGTTGGCACCAAGATTTATTCCTTCCTGTAGCTTCAGTGACACAAAACTTGTATTTGCAATTTCTCCTTCACACTAGCCCCTTGCTACTCTTCCTGTAATTACAGTCTACTCCTTCCTCGCTATTGGTACTCAGATACAGTCCGAGTATGTACAGTACACATTCAACTGTGTTATCTGTCACTTCTCTTATATCCACTCTTCCTATTCCAGTTAAAACAAATCTCTCCTACTGGAATGCCTCTTCTTACATCTGTTTTTCTCCTTAAAGTGCTTTCCCACTAGTTTATATTTTTGTACTTCAGATCTAAACACCCTGTCCTCACTTGACTAAAGTCCTGTCTTTATCAGTGGAATTAGGAACACACAGAGGTCTCACACACTCATCCCTAAGATTTCTGTCTTGCCTCTTAAGTCCTTTCATCATCTTTACCCGCTTTTGTTTTGAACATCCCCTCACTTTTTGGCAGCAAATATTTCATCACAAGCTTCCATCTGGAATTTTTGTTTTTCACATCAGTGTTCATCATACCCTCAAGTTTTTGATCAGATCTCTACTAAGTACCAATACACTCACTGTATAAAAGGTAATTTAAAAGTTATTATTCCATTAGAGCAAATTTTGCATTATTTATATATTTTCAGGCAAAAACTTGGGCTGATGCTTTAACCAAGCAACTTAATTACAATAATAATAATAATAATAATAATAATAATAATAATAATAATAATAATAATAATAATAATAATAATTCCTCTTCTAATGCACAATCCATAGGGGTGTATTTACATCATACAATATTAAGAAGGAAAGTACAAGGTGAACATTATCTGGCATCGGACACATAAATGTGGCACAGCAAAAGTGTGTGTACAGTAGCAAGAAAATCACAAAAAATAAAAAAATTAAACTTTAAATTACTAAAGCACATCTTTATTTTGCAATTAAACAATTAAGATCCACAAATAAACTATATATATATTTTCAAGTCTGTACCTAGACAACTATTTGTCAACTGAAATTAAATATATCCACAAAATATGCATAACAGCATTTTTTCACATAATAGAATAAAATTTTACTTAAGACTAAAACAAGACTTGTTAAATGTTAATTAGCATATTTATCCTGGGAACTGCTGGTTTTCGGTAGAAGTTAGTGTATAATTTTAATGGCAAGAAATTTCATTTTATCAAAATGAGGACAAATACATAAGGCCCTTTAAAGCATACAGTAGCTGCAGTGACAAAAGCTGAATTCATTTTCACATTGTCCAGTGTTGACCAATTTCAAGTTTCCATTGTTTTCCATCAACCGCCCTGGCTGCTCAGCCAAGATGGAGCATTTAGATGGATTGTTGGTTTGTTTTTTCCCTCCCCCTCATGTGCTTTTACACAAATTTACAGGCAGAAGTCTACTTATGGGAAGAGCCTTTGCATCCCCCCCGTATTAATAAAGATACACAAGAGTTAGTCTAAACAACAAATGAGCTGTTCAACTCTGAGATGATTTACTCCACACTTGCAGTCCATCATTCAGCAGTAAGAAACTGAGATGAAATTTGACAACTGAAAGCCACAGCCGGAAATGCAAATCAATTACTAGAAGTAACTGGCAAAAATATTGCCACTATCTGATTGTTAATAATGATCTAAATAATACTCTTGCCTTTGTATTTACACATAGTATAGCACCTGATACAGAAAAAAAACCCCCAAACCTTACACAAACAGCCCTGCCAAACTGACTGGTTAAAATGGGATCACCGGTAATTGAAGCAAACCAAATGGAAAACAAATCTGGATACACTGGATAAGATAAAACCTTCACTCTCTTACCTTAATTTTCCTGTAAGATTATTACGGGTTGTTACCATGGTGCACCAATGTACTGAGATAATTGCACTGGATCATTTATAGTCTAGTCCTTGTGGATATATTCTAGTTAAAGAACAAAACAGCTTAACATAAACTGTTTAACCCTTTCGCTCATGTCTCAGGCCCCTGGCCTAGGTGCAAAAGGGTGACAACTTCCTTAAACTTTGTTGTGCATTATCTTTAGTTATCAAAATTCAAATAAGTTAAGTAAAAAAAAAAAAAGGAATACTGATTTCCAGGTAATTGATCTAATGTTAGAAATAATGCTTAGCAGAAACATTTACAGTAAACATTGCAAATTTGCAGCTAGCTGAGAGAGATCACAGAGATAAATTTACAAGTACCCTGTAAGTTTCTATTTGCACCTTTTTTTCCTTTTTTTTTTTTTGTTTTTATTTTTTTTCCAAATGCAGGCTTCATATTTGTATTAAGACAGGAAAACTGAGATGACAGAATTATCTTATTAATATCTATTTTCTGAAAATCCCTCAGAAACACATGAACAATCAAGAAGAAATGGTTGGAACAACAGGAAGCATTCGTACCAGGGTGCAATCCAAATCATCTCTGTACAGAAACCCATTAAGCATCTCTCTCCAAACCCAATTTATTTTGTCCAATATTTCAGTCAGTAGTAAGCATGAGATAAAGTGCTACTATTCAAACATCAAAACACTTTGAAAAAAATTATCCTTTAAAATGTGTAAGCTTGCTAAATATGAAATACCACAACCAACAAACTGCCAGCCAGTCCTAACCACTGTTCTTGCTACAGCAGACTGGAACCAGATATTTTAGTGGCTTTTTTAAATGAGGCTACTAATCAAAATGTCTAAATTTAAAAAATTGACTATTTCAGCATTTTTTTTAAAGAAAGTAGTTTATCTCTCCTTTTTACCATTTAGATCTCAATGAGCAAAACATGCCAAAGCCAATAGCCAGAACTTAGAGCTTGTGCACCAGATCAAAGCTTATAGTGGGAGAAGCCCTACGAAAAGATAGACACCTGTGGGAGTAACAAACACAGAGGTAAAATCCAGTGATAAGGAACTGGCCTTCTTTGCAGACTTCTAAGCATACAAGTGACTTAAGTGCAGTGGGATAACAAAGACTGGACAGAACAGTTACACTGAAACAAACCAACCATTTCCTCCTTCTAACAGCTTCCCAATCACCACTAATTATAAATCCCTGCATATTCATGCAAGATCCACAGTTAATCAATGAATATGTTTTTACCAGATTTTAATACTGGATCCTAGCACTAGAAGTAGCAATGGGAAATAAATTTTCAGTCTCAAGACAAAAGATGTCTACTAAAATTGGCAAATGCACCCAACCCAGTCAACTGGGGACCTGAGATGTGAACTACAAAAAGACTGCAATTAGAGGACATCATTCCTCTACTTGGTGGAAGTCTAAATATGACCATAACCAAATCACTCCTTTTATCCTCAGGGCTGAGGGGCTTGCTGATTGCCTGCATAGTGGCCCTAGAGTCAAAACTACAGCATATGTACTGGACAACCTTCTTTCACTTGGAAATTGGTGGATCTGTAGAGCTTTTCATGCTCATGCTAATTCCCTGAGCCATCAAACATCACCCACACACCTGCACACACACTGCATAAGCATAAAAATACCACATAATTCAGCTCCACAGCATACCTGGAGCTCCAACATCTCTGTGCCAGACCTTCCCTTCTTCCCGTTTCCCTGGGCAGCACAACTGCAGCACGTCCACTGCACTGTGGCCCTTCCACAGGGAGCACAAAGCTTTTTGGAGGGTCTCCACGGAAAGCTGCCAGCTACACAAGTTCCATAACAAACTCCTCATGTTCCTTAACGTCCCAACTGCTTCCTCACCCTTTCTTTACTAGATGGTGTGCCAGACTGTAATCAGGTATTATAGAAGAAGTGTTATTGCTTTATCTATATGGCATGTAAGCTTTTGAGATTTACCAAAGAAACGTGGAAGAAATGTCAGCTAGCACTAAATCTAGTGAGAAAAAACCTCAGGCATTCTCTTCTTCCTAACTGGGAGAGAATAGATTAAAAAAAGCATAAAAGCAGTATTTTATTGCTGAAGACCCACAAGTGATTGAAAATACCAAATGCTTCTAAATTCGGGATAAATTAATTTTTCAGCTCTCGGTTATCTGGTATATCTAATGCAGTATTTCTCAAAGTAGACTGGCTGACAATCTGTAGGTAGTTTATTAAATAATACATGTATCTTATTTCATATTTAGCAAAAAACAAAAAATGCTCCCAAAAAACACTCAAAGCCCCCACCAGAGCCCCATGTCTTTCTACTAAGAAAAACCCCTTCAAATCCATTTTAAACAAGAGATGGTAGTGGTAGTGTTCAATCTGAACCTAAAAGTAAAAACAAAAATCTTAACATTTAACATTGGCACAAAATTATCATAATATTGCTCTTATTTACAATGAAAACTAATTTTTTTTTCCTTTAACTGGATTTGTATCATGGAAGTGTTAAAAACATACTCTTTCCCACACCCACCCAACATTTTTCCTAATCAAATGGTATGAAAATAATTATTCATAAAATCCAACAGTCTTAACACCAATCACATATAGGTCTATAAATCATTATGTCTGAAAGATACATTCATGTTTTGTACAGCATGAAACATACAAAAACTTCTTTAAAAAACTCTTAAGGATGATACAGATCTTCATAACCCAAAGTAAAATATTAAGCAGTTTTGCTTTTTTTGGCCATATAAAAATATTTTAAAGGCCATTTATACCACAATAGATAGAAAAATTTAAGTGACTGATTTATGGTGCAGAAAGGCTTCAGTGCTATTCTCTTTCCCAAGCAGTTTTTGGTTACCTTTATCCTGGTTTTGGAGAATCCAAAAGCCACTGAGTCTGGCTGACGGCCAATTAATTAAGAATAGGTACTTTGTTCCAATTTTTTCCCCAGTGCAGCTAGTTAATAAACTACAAGTCAGTGCAGAGGAAAATTTTGAAGAGACCTATTATTCTTGCCTGTGTTTGTAATCAAAACAGTAATGACAGATGACCAATACATATCCCACGCTTAACTGTGGTATAAATGGGACTTTTGAACTCGAACTGCTATGGCAATTTTACATAAGAATATTTAAATATGTGACATACCAATGCTATATAATTCTGCTATAACCTCAATTTCTGATTTCCCTCAGAATAACAGAGCAAATGCTATTTTTGTTTACAACTTAACTATGAAGAAAATTTCTTTCAGTATAAAGGATGAATTATTTTACTTTTTGGACATTAACTGCTGCGTTCAATATAACCTAATGAGCCAGCAACTCAGCTAATAACCTCATCATATAGAAGTTAAAGTATTATAAAAAAGAATTTTTATTTGTTGCAAATGGCTTAAAATACAGCTGAGATTAAAGCTACCATATTATTCTTATTCAGTTCAGTTCAAATCCAGAGATTATTGTAAAATTTATTTTTCACTGAGGGATAACATTGACTTAAGCATCAAATCTAGAAATACAAGTAACAGAGCCACAGCCCTCCTAATATTATTTTGTTTTCTAAAAATATTTAAAACTCTGTCTTCCATTTGGCATTGTGGTACTTGTTCATTACTAAGTCATAAGCCAGGATTTCATGTTGTCTGAATCCCTTTTCATTTAATAGTTCATAGCTGATCTGTTTTAAATGTACATAGGACACAGTATATTATACAATATAATTCTTCAATAGTTAAAATCATTTAGCGTAGAACTTTCCATTTTAATTCTATGCTATATATATAGCTTACAACAAAATTAATGGATAAACATTTTCAGGAAACCAATGCAATAAATTAAAACTTTTAAATAAAGGGCACAAAGTTATGCTGTCACATGGCAGTCAAATAAGTGACTATTTTTTTCTTGCAGTATATTACACTGGGTACCTTGCTTCTGACTTGGTTTCTCCTATACTAGAAAAATATTAAAAAACGGGGACACTTATGCATCTTTAGAATGAGCTCAGATACTGTATCAGACAGACATTTCTTACAAATCTTCTACCTACTTAAATAAGAAGCAACCTATACCAACTGGAACAATTTTGCACAAGCATAACAGAAGGTGACTGGGGTCATTATGAAATTAAAATTAAGTTCTGGGATAACTTCCTAGTGTTCTCCTCCCTTCTCCCCTCCAAACAAATCAAAGAAAATAAAAGGCAGACCTGTACGAACATGGCTTGAAATCAACTATGAGGACTTAACAAGTTAGTTAGAAGGTAATGGAATTAAATCACATCTGATTGTAAGTTCAACTTAATTATCAGTGCTATTAAAGAGTTATGTCTAATAGAGTAAAACAGCTATTTTCAATAAAAGGATAAAACAAGGTATCAGCTTCTAATGATCTACCAGCATTTTGTAGTAAGATGCTGGTAAGTTACTAGTTGGAAGGAATGTGTCATATTTTTCATATAATTACAACACAGCAGCATACAATGCTCATTCATTAAGTTGGCAGAGGTGCTTTTGCTACACAGTGTAGCACACAGGTATAAGGAAAGAGGGAATGGTATTTCCATGACCCCTTGTGGTAACACACTCTAAGCACCAAGGGCCATTTTAAAAATCTGAACCCATTAAGATAAATATGACAGGATAATACCACCCCCATGGAATTGTGAGTGCCTTTCACTGGATGTACGCTCTAAGTCTCAAGGCACTTAAGGGGTTAAGACATAATGCATGCACTAGTTCCCATCACATAATCTGAAGTTACATGAATCAGAATACACCAGTGTATGACACACAAGCTGTGCCAAATAAATGCTATTTATATGTTGATTTTTAAAATTTTTATTGTTATTATTTTGTACAAGATGCTGGTAAGTGGGCATTATGCAGCTACTGCTGGGCTAACAGACGCCAGCTCTCCTCTAACAACCAGCTGGTCTCTAGTAAGGGTGTAGGACAAAGTGTGCTGCATCAGTAGGCAGTGTGTATCTATCTAATACTGGCAATATTGCTAATGTTGTAAGAAACAAAACTGTGAGAATCTGTACATAGTAAATAAACCTAGCACTGGAAAAAGACCATGGCTTAGTGTATTTTTTAATTTGATTTTAATTTTTAAGAGACATGGGTGTAAAACAGAGTGAAATAATTCCAAGCCTTGTTTGTAGCAATTCAACCAGAAGCGCAGAATATGGCACTACAATGAAATATCGTAGATTACCCTGAACACAATTAGTTCTTTCAGTTTATGGTTTGTTCGGAGCAAATCACGAAAATAAAGTCTTCAAACAGATGAAGGTTAGAAGAGTTTCAGAGACTGATTTTGTTTCAACGTAAAGTGCAACAGTGCTGAAGTTTTCAGAGTCCTTTGTCAATTCTTTGCTGTACTTCACTATCATTTCCTGCAAGCAGTATTATGGCACAAAGAATGTTGCCAGTTCATTATAGAGGACAGGATTCCTCAATTGATATAATAGGTTTTTGCTCTTTACTTATGCAGTGATTCTTGTAAAGGTTTAATAAATCCTTCTTCATATACCTTCAAAATTGCTTCACAAACAAATCTGTACTGACTCTGAAAAAGAAAGCAGATTAAGTAAATTGAAAAGAAATGAAAAATGTCATTTGGAAACAGAAAAGGCCTCTAAGATTTCCCCGCGCCATTCTCTTGACAGGGCAAGAACTGTGCTTCAAAATTAGCTTAGGATAAACAATACAAAAGGAACTTTGGATGAGAGCATTTTGTTTCTCAACAGAAGAACAGGATGAATGGCACTTTGAAATATATACCAAAAGTCATACCCAAAACCCCAGTATTATTATTACAGCATCACCTATTTAGTAATTTTCTACTCTTTATTTCCTTGCTGAAATTTCACCAACTTGAGGTTTCCATGCCCTTGGATTTAGAAGCCATAGTTTCAAAGCACTTTTTCATACTTACTCAGGCATGTTATTGGCACCTCCCTGTCAGAATTCGATTTAAAAGAACACTGTTTCATGTTTTTAAAACCCAGACCTCCTGTTTCTTAACATCATATAATATCTAACTCTTCAGTGCATCCAAGTTTAGCACCTGCATATACAGAAATGACTGTTTTATACAAATAATAGTTTAAAAATCCAACAGTAATCAAACCAGAATATAATGAAAACAAACGGAAATAAATGCAAAGTGCCACAACTGACATCGCATCCTGCACAATGTGTCTGTGCTGATTAGAAGTCCAGCACACCTGCACTGTCAGTGCTGTGGAGCAGCCCTCTCTACGCAGCAGTTAGTCATGTCAGATCTTAAGAGAGAACATTAGCATATCTAGCTCCGGAAGCACCTGCTATCCTGTCGCGTGTATATGAAATAGTATATGAAAACAGTATAGTATATGAAATAGTTTATTTCTCTCAATTTGTGTAAAATCTGCGCTTGTCCCCAGCGCGCCCGAGGCGCCTCAGCTGGCCGTGCACAGCGCCCCCTTGCGGCCAGCGAGCGAACCCCTCGGGACACGAACCCAGCTCAGGCTGCTAGAGGAGGAACGGAACGGCCGATGGTCATGAAACCTTAAAAAAACACATTTCCTTTATTAGACCTTCTCCCTCTGATGCACTAAACACCTGCTTTTCACTGCATCTTGAAATTTTTTGTTTTGTAAGAAGAATGAGGAGACCAGACGATATTGAGCACATACTGTGAAAAAAATGCAGTTAAAACCCTCACCACTGCAAGTCCTACCTTCACTAAAAACACTTTCTTCCTCTCTACATATGGTAGAGAGACAGCTATCTATCCTGGAGAACTGTCACAAACAGCAAGAGCAATCCTCTGCTGTTTTTCACATATCATCACCTTTCTCATCCTTCCTGTCCTACCTGAATACAACAACTTTTTTGTGAAACCTGAGTACTGGAACATGAATTCAGCAGCACTGAATGACTGATGGCCTGGAAATGGAGACACATACATACTTTTTGTCAGCCTTCAAACTCTCTGAAGAACAAAAAAGTTTTGTTCAAATTTTATTAGAGGCACAGCAGCAGGGACATGAAAATTACTACAGTGAGTAACTATCTTCAAGTAATTGTGATTTGATACTGGATCTAGTGCCTTTTCTCCTTCAAGATGCTTTCACTCTAAATGCTGTACACTATGAGTAAAAGTACATCAATTACTCATGATTACTCTTTCGAAAACATAAAAAAACCCTGAAACTGTCCAAAGTTTAGAATAACCAAAAACCCAAGTCCTTTTTTTTTTCTTTTCCCTTTCTGAAAGACAACACAACCCAACCTTTTTGCCCTTTTTAGGTACTTTCTAAAAACATAAACAAAAACACTGCTATTAGAGATAAGCAATACCTGACTGATACAATAACAAGTTTCTAAATCTGTTCTAAAACTTTTACAAATCTGAAATACATGAAACTTTAGTAAGTTATTTTTCTAAGTGTACTTAAGATTGCTTTGATGCATCTTGCATGAGATTTAATTGCACTGATTTTTATGAATATTATTTGTAAAAATAATAAATTTGTAATTTCCCTTTAGTCATTACAGGGCATAGTTTAGGCTTGTTTCCATTACTAAGGCAACATAAAAGCACTGAATTTCATTGCTGTAGTTTTTTCTTGCATGTCTTGGTTCTTTCTGTGCTTATCTTTTATACTACTCCCATTCTTAACACCTGGAATTAGGTTCCTGCTTTCTTTTCTGAGTGATTTTCATACTGCTGAAAATTGACCCTTTTTGTCATTATTTGCCAGGTATCCCTGAAACAGCTGCTGCTTTTTGTTCAGGTTTTCTCTGTAAAAATTTAAAGAATTGCTCCTTTCCAATAGCCTTAGGAATTTATTTTTGCCCGGAGCCAAGGCTACAGCTACACGGGGTAAAGGTGATCTCGCAATATGATAACAAGAAGTACATTAAAAATCTATCCAGTATGACTGGATCATAGCAAATTATTGTTCTGCAACACAGAACAGCAGGGATGATACTCACAGGTGTTTGGATCATCATGGCTCTTTGATCTCTCATGGTTCTTACAATATCTAGAGGATAAACAGGCTGATTGCACTCAATGAGACACATGGCTGTCTCCATCGTGATCAGAACCCCTGTCCGTCCAATCCCAGCACTGCAACAGCAACAACAAAACAAAGTGGAAAATGAAACCAAGTGTCTGGAGTACAGTTCATACTTAAAGACCTTCCTTCTGGATTCTCAGGGTTGATCATCATGACTCCCACACTGCTGGGGCAGGGATTGGACTGGGTGTGTCTGTGTGTGGAAGCAGCCTCTGTCCTGCCTGAATCGAGCAAAACCCATCAGTACAGAACTGCTACTCCTTGGAAGAGGAACTGCCTCACCCAACCATTCCCCTGAGTAGAACTCAGAGAGATGTTTGTTAAGATCCCATTATAAACCACATTAACATCTAGAGCACTAACAACACGAGCATATGCTGGACACACTGTGTCACAGTTTGACCATTACTGAAATGATGATTTCTGGAATGTTGGGCCAATAAAATCATAATCATGTTCTTCAAGTGATACATACTTTCCTATTTCCAAGTAAAAAAAAGAACAAATACTAGAAAGCTCTGTAGGGTAACAGTAAGGATTGTTTTCTTGTTTTTAAAAAGTACAATATAGATCTAGATTGTATAGACTGAAAAGGAATGCATAATAGCAATCCCTTTCAAGACAAGTAAGTATCATAACACACACATCTCAGACAAAAGAACTTCCAGACAAACTTTTTTTCCTCAAAACTAAAACAAATCTAAATATTCGTCTGCCTTGTTTTATATATACATATGCTTTTCCAGAAGTAGCAAGCCTTTAAGACTGAATATTTAACCTTGAATTCAATGAACAGTTTCAAATTTTTCAATTAAAGTTGCACTTTTGAAATAGAAAACAAATGTTTCCCTATATTGGAATACAGGACCAAATACATATTTTGAGATGCTGGGATCATCCCAACTCATACAATAAATCAAAGTATTTGGATCTAAAGTGATTAATACAAACATTTCAAACTTTGAAAGTTACTTGTTCTGATTTTAAAGACTTACTTCAAACTAAGTCTGGCTAAACTACTATTTAAATCTTTGTCCAGGAGGTGGCATTAAAGCTACTCTATATTTCAGTGATGTCATAAGAATTTTAGGACAAGATGTACATGTGCTGGTTATATAAAATGATTCAGTAGTATTTCATATTTCTAGAATTTATACATATAGATTTTAAATACAGAATGCTGTATCCAATCCAAGCAGGAACAAACAGTAACTGTCAAATAACCTAATGACTCATTTTACTTTCAAAAGATTCAGAGAACAACAACGATGGAAAATACAATGATTTCCCTATAACAAACACAAGGTAGGATAGGATTCTTCAGCTTAGACAAAGAAATCACTGATTGATAGAGTAGAACACTGAGACAGGACATGAAAATCATTAAGGGCATGGACAGGATGGGTGGTGGTTCCCCATCTCATCTAGAACAAGAATTAGAAACTGTTCAACAAAACTAGAAAGACCTTGTAAAGACAAAAATAACTACATGATACAACATCAGAAACAAGTGTATAACAGTATAACAAAAAGCTTTCCAATTCCTCAAGGTCTTTGTTGCCTTATAACCTCTGTGGGTTTGGAGCATTTTGTTTTTAAATTATTATTACTGTACAAAATAATTTTCTATTAGCTACTTGAGTTCCTCACACTAAAGCTGGTGGCTTAGTCCTGAAAACAAATTTTGTTGCACTAATGCCCTGTCCTATTATACTGAAGAGATGTTAAAAATAGAGTGCATGCACCATATGGAGGAACACCTGGGCTCCTTCTGCTTGACTCCCTGCTGGAATTTGGTTATACTTCCCAACAGCCACCAAGTTGGACCAATTAAGTAAATTATGTTCAACTGTGATATTCCATTTCTTTTTTTTCTGTAAAACATAAAGTTTCCATATAAGCTTCAATTACACATTGAAATTATCAGTTTGGAGCTGAACTCTGCCTCCTTGAGATAAATGAAACTGTTCCTACTCTCCAGTGTTGTTGTTCCAGTGTTTCTGCAGAAACAGTGTTTCTTGCATGCTTTATATCACGGAGGGTGTATTTGGCTGCCATTTTCACCATCTTTTCACAACCCTATTAACCAAAAGTATATCAATAATAGAAGCTGAGAAGCAGTATCACTTAAGACACTGGCATTCTGGTAGGAGTTTCCCTAGTCAGTAACATTCACCCTGACCTGCATGAAATAGAACTTGAGAGCAAAACTAATGAAATACCATTTCTAAAACACAAGGTGTATTTTTCTTTTTCTTTCATCTCCTTCAATAAATGTCTAGTTTACTTGTAGTCTTTAAGTTTATTTTATCCCTTACATTTCTCAGCTTCTCTCTGATAAGAATGATTGATATATGCCTGACTCAGGAACACTGACTCTCTGGGGAGTATTCAGAATTGAGAGGACAACTACTATTCACAGAACTGTTCTCCAAGATTTGTGATAGCACATGTTCATTTGAAAACAACTGGCCTTATTCTGGTTTGCTAATTAGGTATTTTAAAGTGATTAAGATCTTGAAATTCACTACAGGAATGGAGAATGCTATTAAAAAGTATTGCACAAGAAAAAGAAAAACCACATTTAATGTGTATGTAAAGATCTAAACAACAGTTATTTCAATTCATGACAAAGTAAATTGTTGAGAAAAATGTCTCATCTTAATGTGTGTATCAAAATACCACGTAGAGTAAAACTGCAGACTTGAGAGAAAATGTCCTTTAATTGATCTGTTAATAAACCACCCACATTTTCTGCTATGGATTATTTACACAGCTATTCTACAGCTTTTTAGAATAGGAACTAATTCTTCATGGTTACAAAGTATCTTTTGCCATTTCCCTGAATTATTATGTAGATTGTTACCACAAGCATTTAAATTGCAAACAAAACAAAACATGCCAGAAAAATGCCTGCACAGATCAACACATGCTGCTATTTAAAATTTTGCTTATTGAAATGTGATTACCATGTTAAATATTTGTTTTATTTCAAAGTTGAGTTTTCCTGTCATCCCCAAAGCAGATACTATTAAATATTTATTTCAAGAACAAAGCACAGAGCAGCAATTTGATGATAAAACGTTCACTTTGATGATTTAATAAAATTGGAAAAAAATTTGATACCTGCAGTGAACAACAACAGGTTCTTCTCTGCCAGCCCTCTTCTTTCGCACAAGACACACAAAATCTAGGAAATCGCTGGAATCATCAGGAACCCCATGATCAGGCCATGCTATGTACTGGATTTGGGTTAGCTGGCGGCTTTCCTCTTTCTATTCAGAAATATGAAATTTAATCAAGGGTAATTCAAGTCCCAGTAAAAAAAAAAACCACCAGTAATAATAATAATAAAAAATCAATAGTACATTTATAGCAACTTGTACCCACAATCAGAGTGGCTTCAGGCAACTAGCAGTGCTTTATTAGTGTTAACCATGAGTTTTCCTNTTTTTTTTTTTTGCTTAAAAGGAGAAAAGGAAATCCACAAACACATCTTAAAGAGCTGAAAAAAATTACAGAGCACATAACAGCAAAGCAGTTCAAGGACACCAGCAATCTAACTGAACACACTAGATGTACAAGAAGGTGGTCATATTGTTAGCAAACCAAATTTAACAGAACAGAAGTGGGGTAGGGAGGGGAGATCAGACATAAAAGCTTTCCTTCAGACCCTGTGTGAAGTGTTTTGGCTTGATCTGCACCTCCTACACCTACAAGGCACAATGACTTTGTTTTCCAATCTCTCCCAACCCTTGCTTTGGTATCACAAATATAATCAATCGGCCTCCGGTTAGGGGAGGGGACAGCCCGGGCAACCAGAGTCGAATTTCAAAAGAAGAGAAGCCACTGCACTTTAAATAGCCTTTAGGCACTGAATCACTTATAGAGATTCCACGCCTGATAGCAGATGAGCAATTGTTTCAACGGGACACAGGGCAGGAATTTTAACTGCAAACTGACTAAAAGGCAGCTCTATAAAACCGGCTTCTCAACCGGTAACTCAAGCAACAAGAAGTAAGTATGTGAACTAAATTCCAGATACTCATTTCCAAACATTTCTCAAATTGAAATGCTGGCTGGGGAGGATCTGAAAACTAAACGTGCCCTGAAAATCATGCAATGCATGTTCAAGAAGGTCTTTGTTTACATGTAGTCACCATTCCAGATTTATCTCCCATCTTGCACATATTGTTTAAGATGGAATTATTAAGAATTGCTGCCTCTACAAAGACTTTCAGTTGTGATGATGAAACACCTGTACTGTCTCCTGTTCTGAAAACATCAAGGGAATAACAAGTTTCCCAACCTCTTTTATTACTCTTTTTCTTTGGCCAGGTTATGAAAGACACCAGTAAAAACTTTTACAATAATGATATATCCTTCACGTGATTCAATCAATATGATTACAAAAAAATGAATCTCTGTGATACTTTTGCTTATGAAAGGTTTGCTATCATTCTATGGACAGAATTTCACCTAGGAAAATACATGACAATGAGTAGTTTTCCAGAGGGTTCTAGAAATACACAGTTTCATTTACATGGATATGCCACCAAGTTAAAAAGAAAATCTATGTATGCTTTAGGTAGTATACAAAGATTCTGAAGATTAATACATGAGAATATATTAAGATTTTACCTCCAGATTAGTCAATGTCATTTCTCGAAAGACATAAGCAGGATTTCCTTCTTCTGAATGGCAGGTAATCTGAAAATTCCCATATGATGAACTTCCTGATGGCTCTGGCCAGTACTGATGGCATTTAACCTAAGGTAAACACATTTTAAAAGATACCTGTGTTTAAATTCAGAATATAATTTTCATTTTCTCTAGTTTTTATACCTTTGTTACAGATTGTTTTGATAATTTTGTAATCACTATTTATTTACTTACCAAATAGACTTTGTTACTTAATTACTGTTTATAAAATAAGGTACCACAGAGATTTCCTGTTTCTCTTTCCAAGAGGACACATGCACCAGTTCTTGCAGTTAGTTTAACTGAAGATGGACGCCTTTAACTTCCATTACAATTTTTTAAAGAGTTTATCTACAAATATTCCATCTTAACACTTGAGTGACAAAGATACTGCTTTATAAACATTTCTGACTTCCAAAATCCTAATCTGATCTTCTCAAAGTACGTTTATATGGGAAAAGAACAAATGGAAGAAAAGGGAAATACTCAACAAAAAAGTTGCTAAGCTAATGCAGAAAATAGGGGGATGAAGATGGTAGACTTCAAGGACTCCCAATCAAGTCCTCAAATGTGAATGAAAACTTCAAACTCTACGATTTTCTGATATATGGTTTAAATGCCTAATTACAGAGGTCATTTCAGCTCAAGTGTACTTTTGCATTTCCAACCCACCTGGCGAATCTTTAAGAGCAGCCAGATGTGCAGACTTCCTGCTCCACTGAGACATCCCGGCATGCAGTGGGATAGTGATGTCAGAAGCCTCATGATCAGCTTTAGAGCAGGGAGTCTGCCTATGGGTATAAGACAGATAAGTCCTTTTATTTCATTATTAAGCAGCTCTCCAAAGAACTCCACAAATATCATTACTGAAGGAGAGGGGGAACCTCAGAGAACTGCTATTGCAAGTCTGTTCTTAGCAGATCTGCAAAGAAAACTCAAAGTAAAAGGGCACTTGTACTGAAATTCCCTCTAATCATGTTTATTTGGGACCAGGCAGCATCATGCAAACACCGAGTCACTGAAGCATGGTTTAAGAACACTGCAACTTCCCTTCAACTATTTTAATTCTATTTAGAGTCCTAATCTCACAGCAAATATATGGTTATTAAAAAGTCAGAATATATTCAGACAGATGAACTACAGTCCATGTTGATCAGAACAGCCACAACCTACTATAAATTCATCTTCAAAAGAAATCCTGATATGGAGAAATTTCACTACACTATTATTCCAGAGAGTAATTTCTGTCCACACATTTAACCAGCCAGTGCTACTGTGAATGCTCCACACCAAACCAAGTAACTCTGGAATTACACTGTGTTTATGACCACACTTGATTGTTTTGCCTATCTCCAAAGGATAAAACTGCATAAAACCCAAAGCTATTACGGAGAAACTACAGCTTAAACCAAAACCAAAACCAAACAAGCCACAAAATACACCTGAGGCCTTTTACAGCACCATGCACAATTATTTTTACTAATTTTAACTCTAATTACTCTATTACTAGTATTTGACTTTAACATATTTTACAGACAAACTAAAGGGCAATGATTATTTCACATTATTAAATAAACCTTTATAACAGAGTAACATTTTATGGAAAATTCTGGAGTTCAAGTTTTAAGAAAATCTTTGATAAGATAGCCATCCAGGCAGGGGATATTAATACTACAAAGCTGTGTTAGACTGCCTTAAAAATTAATCTCACTACAAATCAAAGAAGTACTCTATGAAAATTGATGCAACTTCTTGGATTTCCTTCATTTGAAGTTTAGAGAAAAAAAAATCTGTAACAGTAAACTAGATGCTTTTTATTTTACAATAAAGAATCAAACAAAGCAGACTGAAAGTATTTTAGGAAATACATGAAGAGTTAAGTGCATTTCAGTTTAAATATTAGCTGCATTAACACCAGAAGGTTTAAAATCTAAGACCCATCATTGCAAAAGAACTAGGACTGCACCGCTCTTATGAAAAACAGTTACAGAATGATAGAACAGTTCTGGTTGGAAGGCACCTTTAAGGGCCATCCAGTCCTACCCCCTGCAATGAGCAGGGACATCTCCAACTACACTGAGTTGCTCTGAGCCCCATCCCACATGACCTTCACTGTTTCCAGAGATGGACTTTCACCACTTCTCTGGGCAACTTGTGTCAGTACTTCACCAAGTGAAAAACTGGTGAAAATTTCTTCCTTCCATCTACTCTTTCTATGCTCTTCTAGTTTAAAATCATTCCTCCTATCCCCTTGTCATATTATATGCCTTCATAATATATTCCTCTAAACTTTTTAAGGCTAATCACTAACTGTTTTTTAGAAGATTATGGAAGTGGTGTTTAAGGAAATGTTTTACTTACTCTGCCCCGTTCTACTTGAGTTGTTAACATTACAACCATTGAAGAGCCTTGCTCCCAAGTCATCTGCCAGAAATCAGGACAAGTGTTCGGCAATGGACCTTGACAAGCAATGTACTGGTTTATTATTGTGGAAGAAGGGATTTCCATCTAAGAGAAGACAAAGTCATTATTTCAATTTCTACAGCAAATGGAAGTCAGGCATCAGACATTTACAGTTCAGTAACTAATTTTTTAAAAAGCATCCATTACATTAATTCTGTTTTTTAAAGGCTAGCAAATATGAATCGGCACAGAATTCTTTAAGTGTTTCACATGCAAAATTACTACAACGATTCAAATACACTTTACATATGAACTGACAGTCATGTAGTTGCCATAATGAAGATAAATGGCTGAAAAAAGAAATGACAGAGCAGCTGGCAAATAATTCAGGTCCAAGTATTTCTTGCTCGGCGGATTTTTGACACTAGCTTTTAAAACACAGATCTCAGAATTCAATATCTGGGGTTTTTTCATTAAAGTAAATAGCTGTAATTTTGTTGTTACTAACAAAGTAAAAAACAAGATGCAAAAGAAACTGATGTCAAATTAAACTTTACTGTTGTTGAACACAACTGTCACAAAAGTAATCAGAAAAGAAGAATTAATTACTCTGGAGAGGGCTGGCTTCAGTTTGCATTTTTTCACAATAAATGCAGGGCTAGACTTGAAATTTTATTAAAAGATGTGCCACATAATACTAGGAAGTAAATATATCTACAGGAAATTTCAAATCACCTGACTTGAGGTTTCGTAGCCAGTCCAGCCTAAACTAGATTTATAAAAAATATTTTTTAAATAAATTTTTTTCATTGAAAAACTGCAGAATTACTTAATGTCAGAAGCACTTCTGAAAAATACTACTCACATTTATATAATTTGCATTGATGTAATCTTCATTACTTTTTAAAATAACCCGTGTAGCATCATCTGAAAAAAATTTTAGAAAGATGTTACTTATTTACTATCCACAGTAAAATACTTTTGGAGCACATATACACATAGCAATACTTACAAGGCGAAATGTCTCTGTATCTATTTTTGGAAATGTTTTGAGGTAATCTGGCACAAGACATTGTCATTCCAGGCTTTTTCCTATACAATTGCTAAAAGACAAAGATGATGGTCAGAACATAATAGATGCAATAGACTCATTATTATATTATTTGCCTAAATAGAATTTTTCTATAAAGAGGTGCTTTTAGAATATACACTACAGAGCAACACTAGCTTCAACAAACACAAAAATACTTTTAAAAATGAATCGCTATAAATTTAGTTATGCTCTGGCACCACTGAAAATGACCAAGATGGAACCAAAATTTGTTTCAAGACAAAGTGAACATTAAATTTCAAGCTTCCATTAGAACACTGATCCAGAGAAAAAGTAGTATAGTACAGTGGTAAGTGAATTCACTGATAGTGATATTCCACTTGGTGATTTGGGGCAAGCAGATTATGTGTACAGGCATCTACCTACATTGCACTTGTTTCAGTTATTTTTGGGTTTTTTTCCCCAGACGTCCTTCTGTATTCCAATAACTGTAGAGCATATCCTGGTTACCTTGCACTTTCCCTGCACAAAATTGCCTTTGAGAGGATTCTGCCCTTTCATGCCTTAGTCATGCATTACCACAACCCTCGTGCTACCAAAAAATATCAGTGAAATGATCCAGGTTCAATAAAGGCAGTTTAAAAAACTTTTACACATTCAACCTGCTAGGGAGAATGAAAACTTATATTAAAGCGGAGTTTTAAATAACTTAGAAAAAAATCTGCTCTAAATATAAAAGGAAATTTTACCTTTTCACTTAAAAATCTTACCTTAAGTTCTTAAAAAAATAGTATATAAAATATTTTTTAAATACATGTTGCAAAATATAATGCTAGGTCTCCATTTGGTGATGAATTAGCACTGCTGTGTTTTACAAACCTTCTGTTTCTTGCTTATGCAAATGCTCTTGCATTTAAGATGGATATCACCAAGGCACAAGTCAGTGCTGAAGAAAGACCATGGCTATCTGCAGCTTAATGCCGCACAGAAAATGCACTTCTGTTCTGAACTGTCAATAAAGAGCAGCTATTTATAAAATACACAGTTACATGAACGTAACGTAATGTTAATTAGGGCAGTATCTTCCATTGGTTATTTTACCTTCCCTCATTGAGAATGCCCACAGAATGTCAACTGCACAGTGTCATACAGTTCTACAGCAAGTTAGGTACTGAATGAAGGCCTGAGTACAGAGCACATATTTTGGTAAATATTCTTCAGCCTTCATTTTATGAAAGTATTTTATTAGCATGTCCCTGATAACTACAAAAAGTCTAAGTAAACAATAAAGCTATTTATAAAACTAAAATCTAGGATTAGATATTATTAAGTTTGCACATACAATATGGGATTGATTTTTTTCTTCGGGTTTTTTTTTTTTTTGAGAGTCTAAGAAAATTGTTTTTCTAAAGGACGCTGTCTGTGCTGAAATTGAACTGAAATCTGCTCTGTGTAAAATAATTGCTATCCCAAAAGACTTGGAGCTTGCACCCAGCTCCAGGCAATAGGGTACTTACATCAAACTGAGCCAAGACTGTTCCAGTGATAAGCCCCTCTGCTAACTGAATCATGGATTCCCTCAGAGCATTATCATCTTGATGGACACCATCAAGTGGAGATTTCTCAGGGATGTACTGAAAATCAGGCTCACTCTCCAGCTTCTCTTCCACAACGTCATAGACAGCTAGAACAAGCAAAGGTATGAATGCTCTGAAGATGCTGAACACTAATAAATACTGAAGATGCTGTTTGACTAAAATTACCTGTAAATAATTTATTTAAAATAGCAAAATCACCACATTTCTCCTGTAGAAAAATCCACATTTGTTAGCACAGTGATTTTAGCCCCCATCAGCAAGGACAGGTAGCCTTTACTGATCATTATAATCCACAAAAAAAAAATATCTTTTTCTTTGGTGTAACAGTAATTTTAAGTGAAAGCCCATCACTGACAGCTAAAATTTTGATCAAAACTCACGTTATATCCTGCCTTGTCTAATGTAACTCTCTAATCTCAGATTCTCACATCATGCCTCTGATATCATTACAACTGCATTTACATTTTACTTCCAATTCACTGAGAATTCATTTTAGGCTTCAGAAATTAGGGCAAGGTGTGCAGACCACCTAAGAAAATTGCATTTAATACATGGCAATATAAAGCTATCAATGATTAATGTGTGCCTTGCCTATAAGCTCAGAAATAATATGCATCCTCTGCTACACATAACAGGTATATGCAGTTGGAAGGCCTGGTTTTAAATTGTATCACGTAACTATGAAGAAGAAAGACAGCATGTTTTAGAAAATTTGCTAACAAAGCTCATAATTTTGTCTGAAAAAGAAAGTAGGCACACAAAAGCTGGAAGAGAACCTACGCACACAATGACAGCACACGTAAGTGGGGAGTGCAAAATAGTGAATAAGGGAAAAATTTTTATGAGGTGGTGAGGTACTCTGCAAAAGTAATTGCAATTATTTCAATTAAACATCAATATTTTTCACTTTGCTTTTTCCTCTCCAACTCTACTACAGTTAGGAGGTGCAGCAGAATTAAATCCAGTGTCCATCTGCTGGCTATGATCCAACAGTGTATTTTGTGAATATACTGCACAAGCTTTTACTTAGATGGCATTTTAGCACTTCTGCTAAGACTCCTCAAGCAGAAATGTTACCAGTGGTTTTGCACTGTTTTAAAAACGTATGGAAGGATTTTGTATATATTGACCTCCAAAGTCACCCAAACACTGAATATTTGATGAGGGTTTTTTTGTTTGTGTTTGGTTTAAATTTTCCTTAAGGGAATGACAATAACCTTATGAAATACATTTAGTATCCATATAGCTTTCTGGACATTTTTATAAATGGGAGTGAGAACAAAATTTAAATTAGCTCTCTGTTAGAAATATTTGATGTCTGACTTTTTTACCTATTTTTAACACATAGCTCTACACAGCTCCTTAGATTATGGGATCAATACACTGTTTTGTTTCAATTCCTTCAGGGAGGGGAGTTATTTCTTACAGGTTAAACAATCCATCCCAGGACACAAAATGGAGGTTAGAAAATGAGAGCAGGGTGTGGATTTTTATTTTTAATTATGATGTACAAGCCACTCACCATTGGGTCGAACTAGGAGCACAAGTTCCCCTGAGTGTCTCTCACAGCTAGCTTTAATAAACATGACCACTTGGTCGTGGGTGTGCTCTGCTATATCCCTGCCGTTAATCAGTACAACCTGGTCCCCTTCATTCAAACGAGGGACACACAGATCAGCCTGCAATGTTGGGGGAGAAAAACAAACCATCTGTAAGACAAACCATTACCAATTTCTTACCTGAAAATAAAACCTAAAAGTAACTATACTTGGGCTCTGGGATCCTAACAGCCCCACTGCTATGGTTGCTGTCCCGTATTCAAATGATAAATCCCAGTGTTACACAATTTGCAGGCAGTGAGTGCTGTTCCCACTGGCAGCTGGGAGGTGACTGGCACTGTAACATGTCTTTCGGCAGCTGTTACTCTACCCCTCAGCTGATGCAGAAAGCTCCTCTGTTTGAATCACACTTTGTATAGGCAATTAAAAAGCAGGGTGTTTTTATCTTTGAAGGGAAGGGAGAAACCGTGTCCAAATCAATTTCACAGGCTTAAATGCTTCAGGTCTGAAATATGGCAATGGTAATAACAAAAACCAATGCCCAACTCCCAGTAATCCCTGAGACAGGAATCAGGTGATAAAAGTTGGTATTATAAGCACGGTCTAAACACCGCTGCAGAAAAGAACAAGTACAAGCCATCACCAGCTATCTTCTCCCTACAGAGTGAATGTTTATAGCCAAAATTACTCCTGTTATTAAATATTTCAAGGATAATAATTAACAAGATACAAGAACAACGATTTCAGCAAACATGTCGATACTTTCAAAGAGTTAAAAAAAAAAGGGAAATAAATGGTTAACTCTAATCTAACACCTATCAACAGAGCTGACTTCAGCCAGCTGAATACCAGGTCTGTATTTCTGGGAATAAATTGACAAATATTGTGCGTAGTTTGAAGACACTCTTATAGTCACTAAACATTAGTAACAACACGCAATCAGACCTGATGAATGATTCATAATGTCTGGTTTTAATCTACATCTTGGCTTAACACAGCTACATCTGTCACTAAAGTAAGACATTTGCTATTTTAGTTATTTTTAACACTCTTTCAATATGTAATTTATGTGAAATTACTGAATGTCTATATCTAAAAAAAGCAATAAAGTAGAAGTATTTTTAGGATAGCACAGCTCAAGTACCAGTGCATACTGAGCATCTGTAATGCCCTGTAATTTTCGGAAATTAAACTTTGTTTCAGTAGGAAAAAAAATACTTTTGAGGACTGATGAACTTGAAAAAATATGTTATATAGCCCCATCAAATTCTTACTGCACATAATTTGCTTTGTTCTGATAATGTTATAGCAAAAATTAATTTTCATAGGCAGCTAGGAAATAATTTATCATTTTCAGTATATCCTTCAAGATACACAGATATTGCTCCCAAGTCTGCTTTTTTGATAACTTACAGGTGTTCCTGGAGCTACCCTGGACACTATTACCGGCATCTTCTGATCATATCCACCCTTTAAAAACAAATTAAATTAGTAAGAAATCCCAAATGTCAGAAAATAACCTTAATATAAAAGTAATAGATGTACCATTACCTTTACATTGAAGCCAAACCTTCCATTTTCATCCGGTTTCATTCTGATCATAACAAGATTGTCATGGGGGACACCACCATTGGGCTAATAGACAGAAGTTATATTATATTAGTATATATTTTTTTCAGAGTTAGATTTTGAGGATATTGTATTTAATAATTCTGCAGTTTACTTATCAAATAATTGCTCCTGGACACTTGAGAAAATATCAAGCAAGAACACAAATATCTTCAGTTTGCACAAAAGGGAAAAACTACACATTTAAGAGACTTGGACATAACTAAGTTAAAGATCTGTTCTGTCAAACAAGTTCAAAGTAAGAAAGAATATTAGAAAAGACTAAGTGGCTTCAAAACTCTAATAAAAACAGCTTATTAAATGGAAATTTCTTAAATTAATTTTAATTAAGACCACAGTGAAGAACTGCAATAAGAATGTAATACAATGAAAAGGAACATAATTGAAGGTGTCCTTTTGTTTCTATTAACAGCAATATGCCAGCAGTAAGCAAGGAATTCCTGGCTCCCTATCCCTTACTCCATTTCCAGTCTAGTAGAGTATGAGGTGTGAAATATGCTCTGCACTGATTCAACTCTGAAAATTTCAGCTGCCTTCTTCTTGGTTTTATTTGGATGACAACAATACTCTTAAAGGAAATGCCAATAAACAGAGGAATTCTAGCTACTTTTTTAATCTGAAAAATACCAGCTTAGTGCCACTGAAATGACTTTTAGTTGATTCCCATCTATGTTTATTTCATAGACTGAACATTAGCTAGGATTGCTAGAGTTCCTACCTGAGGATGCAAAGCAATAAAGAAATGTGTTTCAAGGAAGTTTACAATGTTACCAGTTAGAGCAAAGCAGAAGACTCATACTCAGAAAAAATAAAAAACAAACTTAGAAAAGCAAATATTTCTATAAGTAAGAAAGTTCAGAACCTGGAGTTTCACTAGGTTAAGGAAGTCTGCACAACTTGGCACATTCGAAGTTAACTCAATTGTAGGTGTCTTCTGTTCTTGGTTAAAACAAAACAAAATTTGCCACATGCATTCATAGTAGTGAAAAAGTGAAAAATTTGGGAAAGTAATGGTACAAGAATGTTAGTGAAAAGGAAGGGCATTAGGAAGCCTGGTCACACGGCAATCATTTCAGCCTATGCTCACTGGCATGGGAGATCAGACAGAATGAACATCAACCAAGGGCTCACCTGGAGCATTTGGCAGCTTTTATGCCACTTCATTCCTCAAACAGAAAGGAAATCCTAATTTCCTGCTTTAAGATGTTATTTTGAGCAGAAGTTTATAATGCAAAAGGTGCAGAGAACACTGCATGTCATCATTAGTGTGTTTGACTGAAGAGACTTTGACCACACTTGTTTTCAAGTACTTCTGACATTCTCAGACTGGATACTTAGCAATTACAGTTGGAGTAAAAAGTTGTCATTCCCTTATGTGTCCTACTACCTTTCGACACAGACTCTCCATATGCACAACAAAGGAAATTTGATAGCTTTATGAAGTCAAAATGGTGAGGGGTTTTCTTTAAAATATTTGAGACGGAACAGTAGAAGACTTAGTGGGGCAGGAACCTGAATTCTGGTCAGAAAAGCTATCTTGAAACAAAACAATACTTCAAAAATTTCAGTCATGCTATGTTCCTTCTTCTACAATCCCCAAAATAAAAAATCATCAGCAGACCAAATCAGATGTTCAATTACAACAGTGTGCTGCCTTCAGCAAGACTGCATAAATGTCCCACTGGAGCTCAGCAAACAATCACCGACAATGCACAGAGAAAAAACAATCTCATTCATGCAGCTGTGTTGGTTTTGCAGAACTAAAAGGAGTTAAAAACACAAGTGAATGTTATTTTTNACAACAGTGTGCTGCCTTCAGCAAGACTGCATAAATGTCCCACTGGAGCTCAGCAAACAATCACTGAAAATGCACAGAGAAAAAACAATCTCATTCATGCAGCTGTGCAGAACTAAAAGGAGTTAAATACACAAGTGAATGTTATTTTTGTCAATCTGGTAAAGATAACTGGATACAGGGCAGAAAAACTTGATGACTAAAGTAGTGTTATCTTTCAAAACAGAACAGTACTTTAATGCGACTCAGGTAAGCACTGGCTGAAGAAAAAGCTGTTACAAATTCTGTTTCATTACTTAATTAAAACAAAAATTTTTACAACATTCCCAAAACACTCAAAAACTTAAAACTTCCACTTTTGTGTCTTTTAATAAAACCTCAGCCATGAAATTAAATAAGGGTTTTATGTGAATCTTAACTTTTTTATAAGGCCTGAGAGACTACCCTAGGTTTCCAGTTCAGGATGCAAAAAAAGAAATAAACTAAGGCATTTCTAAATATCAATTTGGGGACGTGACTCATCATTTCGAATGCCTGAGATGGACAAAACTGTTTACACAGTATTTGTTACACCTGGATGTTTTCCCATCCTGCATCTTGTCCAATTTACTGTTCACATCAGTATAAAATCTAGAACCACTGTAAAACTTCCAGAAGAACAAAAACCACAAAAAATTATCAGGGAGATCTCTCCTCAGTCAGACAATCAACTGAAAATCTTATCTCACACATGCTTGATTATGGAAAAAGAACTTCTGCTCATATTTTTCTATTGGCTGTCACAGGCCTCTTGATAGTCTCTTTCTTTAAAATTCTGATGAGGAATGAAACCACAGACTCAAGAAGCTTCTCCTGATAAAACCACTCTAGAAGCTGGTACACATTTTCAGGTTTAGCTTTTTAGCTAAAGCTGTATTAAACACCTGCAGTGTCTTCTTTAAAACTGATGGCAAATGACTTCTCAAAGAAGAGGTTAGCTAGAAATTTCTGCATGTGCTGAAGAGCTAATGCTCAAAATGTTTGCATATCCATCTCAATGTAGCGATTTGTTGTCAACTGACAAAGCACTACTCCAGCAGCTAGAGTAAAATCAGCAGGAGCCTGTGAAGGGCCAGTGTGGATAACAGAAATGCTGCAAGGTAATGCACAAACACAGCAGCTCTGAAACGCTTCAGAACCAAGCTCATGTAAAATAGGACCATCATTCTGATAAAAAGCAGAATGGTTCAAATGGATCAAGAAACTTACGGTGGATTTTTCAGGTGATGCAGGAACATCAAAGGTTTCATTAATATGGTTATCCAGTTCTTGCTGCGAGTGTGAATGATGAATTTGGTTCCAACTGTTCTTTTTAAATTGTTTGGGTGGTAATGCTGGAGGTTGCCCATCTATAGGAGTCTCTTGAGATCTAAATACCAAAACAGAAGTATGAAGAGGAACAATCATAAGATATTGGCAGTTCTTTCTTTAAACTGAAAAAAGAAACTCAAGAGTTTCAGAGATGAGTATCAGTATGTATTTTTAGAACCTCAAAAACATAGTGCAGTAGAATATATTGGCAGCATATGTTTGCACCTGTTGCAGCATATTTCTTGACAAGTAACTGTACACAGAACCAGCAAGTTTGTCTTTTACCTATGAACTTTTAAAAAAATACTTTCAGCATGCTTAACCCACTGCTTCTTATCTGCAAGCACTTCATTCTAGATTAATAAAAATGTTCTCTGTATTTTTGTATAATATGGAGAATTTCATTTTACTCTTCCTGGAATGAAAACTTAACTGTGTAATTTGTACTACATAAATATATGATTAATCTTTCATTATATAGATTCATATTTAAGAATCAAGAAGAACATTTGGAAAAGCTTAAAAGGGCAGCAAGCTCAAAGTTCCCATTAACTTGGTTTGAATGCCAGTTTCTAAATACCAGCAGGATATATCGTCCTCCACAGGCACCCCATTAAAAGGTGCTATTAAATCATTTAATGATTTCAGACAACAACCCACTGATACCAGCTCCATAAACCATCAAGAATGAACTTACAGGTTATAGCTAAATCAAAAGAGAATGCTACCACCAAAAATAGGGGTGTCTGTTCTTTCACCCACGTCCCTGACTGTTTCCTTCATGAACTGTTGCTCTTCCCTCAGCTAAGGCAGCTTACACCAAGCAACCAAGAACACTTTTAGGACGAGTCTGGGTCCTCTGGTTTACCTCAGGGCTGGCCACCGTGCAGGGAGGGAAGGACACTCCCAGAGGCAAAAGCAGGACACCGCTCCCTTCGTTATCAGCAAACTGTAGTGGTAACTCATCACATCACACACAGGCAGCACGTGAGCAGCTCTACTGTGTTTAGTAGCCTCGCCTCGGTGAACTGTTAGCAGGGCAAGACTTTCAGTGTGAGACTGCAAAATGTTTCAAGTTGCTGCAAATCTGAAAACCTAAGGCACACATCAAACTCCATACCATATAATTTGTCTCTATGCAATTCAAGAAAGCCAGTTCCCAGATACATGTTCAAAAATTAAAAAAAAAAAAATCTTAGCAAAACTGAGTATACTGATTTAAAAAAAAAAAGGATGAACCTCTTTCAAAAAGCATGAAAACTGGGAAATAGAACACTTCACTTTGAAATGCCAAACATTTTCTGCTTCAGTTTAAAAAAAATTAGCCAATATTCTTAGAAAACAAAACTGGTAACATTTTTGTCAGTGTATGAAAGAAAACAGCACATTTGAAAAGACCCCAACAATATTTTTCTCTATTTTTCTGCTTTATTTCAACTTTCAGAAAATATTTTTTCATGAAGTGTTATAAGAGAAAAAAAGTACTAATCATTCAGCCTGATGTCTGAAGAACCTCATGTTCAAAACAGAGTTGGGAAGAAAAACAGAATTTCTTAACACTTTTCTGTGCAAGTAACAGAAAAAAAAAAGCACATTTAATTTTTCAAGATAAGCTGCTTTTCTAAATTCATTTTACTGGAGAGAAAACTATGATGATTGTCAACATTTGCAAAACAAATCTGCAAGGCAGCTATAAACTATTTAGACATTGATTTACAAAGGTCACCAAGAGATTTTTAGCTGCCTATGCATTCATTCTCTCAAGTCTGGCCAGCAGATATTACTCAGTCTTTTAAGTTATGTATTTTCCTGAAAACAATTACTCCTGAGAGTTTTAAACCAAAGAAAAAAAAGGAACAGAAAACATGAATAGAAACACAAAAGAAGTTATTCTGAAAAAAGTAGAAGATGGATCTTATGTTTGACTAGATGTCTCTACATACATGTCAACAAACACAAATAAATTCCTACCAAACACACAGACTTATAGGAAAGATTTGAAAAGTTACTTAAATGAGCATTTTACAAGCAGCAATGCAAGTACTGTAATATATTAGCATAATGAATTGTGAGAACTAACAATCAAGCCTTGGGCATAAACTTCACTGCTTTATATTTGCCCAGTCAGCTTTGAATTTCCTTATGAATGCTCAGACAATGGCAGTGAAAGCAGCCTATTTTGCAGGCAAAGCAGCTCTCTGTTACTGAATTCAGCAATTTACATAATAATAAAATATCACACAAACCCTGGCACTGGCAAGCTTTGGGTATCTTTGTTACAGATATCCGGTCTGATCTTTTTAATATATTTAGCAAAAGTTTCATACAGACCCTCATAAATTTATTAAACTAAACACTTATCATGTGCTTTTGGAATTTGAGCTTATAACTACCTCAGGGAACCACAAGCACTACCTCTTAATTTAGTGTTGAACAGGATGTGCAGATGGAGAAAAGATGTGCAGTTAAGGTTATATTAGGTCAGCTATAATATTTTTCTGAACTACAGAGAAATTGTTAATTTCTTTTGCTATGTTGATTCCAAACTCAAAAAGATCACTAAACATACTGCCAGTATTTTTCTGAACTACAGAGAAATTGTTAATTTCTTTTGCTATGTTGATTCCAAACTCAAAAAGATCACTAAACATACTGCCAGTATTTTTCTGAACTACAGAGAAATTGTTAATTTCTTTTGCTATGTTGATTCCAAACTCAAAAAGATCACTAAACATACTGCCAGTCAGGTTAGTCCCTCTTTTTCACACATATAAATTTGATCAATAAATAAAAGTTTCTGACAAATTAGCACATGGACTACTCAAATCTTTTCAGCCAGAAAGGTCAAATTGTTTAAGAAATTGCCTTTTTGGACTGTAGAACAGTATAGTTTAAAATGATATAGCTAATATGAACTTCATGTTTTCCTTCATAAATGGCAAATCTTGAATCAATAACAGCACCTTAAACCTTCAAAGGAGCTTAATGGGGTTCATACATTTTTGGAAGTCAACATCCTCATTCTTAAAAGTATCTTATACTAGAGATCTACACTGGGATATTAAATTTTAGTTTTAAGCTTCAAAAAAGAGGAAAAAATATGGAAAACAGAACCCCTGCCACTTAGCAATGGAAGAGAAATACTTTTTTTGCTTGGGCATAAAAAGTGCAAAAACATGAAAAAAAACCAGCCAGAGTTGTATAAAACCACTTCCTCTCTTTCTAAGACTCATTTCTATGGTGACTTACTCAAGAAATCAAGTACTAAATAAACAAATCCTAAGAACACTCAAGTAAAGGCATATGAAGAAAAGAGACTATTTAAAACTTGTGCTTTCTTCACTGTATCACTCTGTCATTCAGTAAGGGTTTCTCATAACTGACTTCAGTTGGAAGTCTTAAAACAGAAGGAACCTGACCCTGTGTGGCCTTTGAAGAACAGTAATATGAAAAAAGATCCACAACTGTTCCAGTTCTGAGTGTCCTTTGAGATGTGAATATGTTATAAAGTCCGCCAAAAAAAGGAGAATTTACATGACTAGGTCAAATTAATATTACATAACCCTGAAAGCTAAGTAACTAGCTGAGGATTAAATTGTAACTATTGTAGCCTATTATAAAAAGCATCATGTGCTATTTTATAAAATTTTTATAAGTTTGTATTCTTTTTCCCTCCTAAAAATTACACCTAGCTGTTAAAACCGTAAGTACAGTCAGTCTAAGCAAGGTTTTAAAACTGTGTTTAAATAGCTTCCCAGAGCAATTCTTCCTGAGACATACCATTAGTTGATAAACATGTAATTAGGTATGTGCTGCTTTACAGTTCTCAATTTTGAAACTGTTTTCACAATTTTCCTGCTAACAGAGATTATTATACAAAATTATGAGGCCATATCTGGCATTACATGTACAGCTATACTAAGGGAGTACAGAGGCAGTGATAAAATGGTATATATGGCAATATTTTTCCCAATTAATCTGTACTCTGAACACAATTTACTGAGTATTTCAGTATCTTCGAACAACTCAACAAGTTTTGTTTTTTTTTTGGTCTTACTTCTGGACTCAATACGCAACAACAGCTTTTATTTTGTCCATTGTATCTTACAGTAAGCAAGCTCACAGTATAAAGAATATTCATCATTAATTGGAAAAACAAAAAAAAGCCTGACCGTGTCAGCTTAAAAAAATAAACTCTGTAACAATATATCAAATACACTAGCAATGCTCAAATGCTGGGGTGCCAAAAAGCTATTTTGGCTACATACTTTATAAAGATCACTTCAGTGCCTTGACTAAAAGCAACATGTGGGAATTAAAACTTTTCTTCAATTCTATCAAAAACCCAGCTTTTGGTTCCACAACCAGACACTGATGGTTACATTACAGCAAACCCACAGCTTGGGCTGGTGGGGACGGTATTGTAATCCTGAAGCTGGAATATGCCACAAGTCTTCAGCTCTCTATCACCTAGCTCTTTCTCAAGGTAAGACCTATACTGACACTCCCTAAATAACAGCCACCTTTTTATTAGATTGCCTGACTCTCCCTGACCCCACATTTAACCATAAATTCTTCAAGGCCAAGACTTCTGACTTCTCTTCAGAAGCCCTGCACGCTACAGAGGCGTGGTAAGAGCAGAACTTACGGGGATGATTCCAGGATGATGCTGTTGGCCTGGGTGGAGGATGGAGACCTGTGATTTACAAACACTTCACTCGGGGAGGCGTGAACCACATGATCCACTAAATGTCCAACTGAGGAGGGTCGTAACCGGGCTCCCTCTTGAGTGAAGGCAGAGTTGCGACTAAGAGGGAAAACAGAGCAGTGCAATGTGACAAGAATATTACTGTTCCACTACATTTCTGATACCACCCACTAAAATGAGATGCTAAAAACTTTATTTCCTCTCAGTGCAAGCACATGGTCATACATATACTTTTATTAAAATTTCAAAAATCACTGAAATAATTATGTTGTGAGATCAACATGTATTTCATTTTTTTAAGTGTCCAAAAATTATTTTAATAAACATTCAGGGCTATTTTAAAAATGTATTTCCTTTTAATTAAAGAAGCCTGAAACCATTATGGTCCAATGAACATGCTGACAGCCCAGTCAACAAGAAGAAAAATGGATCCCTAAGAAGACAAATCCTGACTCTGCTCATGGCAGAACTTAACCTGAATTCATTAAGATGAACAATTTATCCGCTGCATCTTCCCCTAGAAGAATCATAAGCTTTGCACTGAGAGTCTTATAATTTCTGAAATCCAGTATTTTGCCATTTGAAACCAGCAGGACAATATTAAAATTCTTTTGAACATGCATGATTAAGTTTATGCTTTAAGCATCATTATTACACATTTTTTCAGAATTGTTTAAATGCTACAGGTATTTACTGTAATAAAAATAAATAAATTTTTAGATTTATTATCTTGGAATAATATGCTGCAGAATCTTAAAAATCTTGTCGTTTATGTAATACAAAATTGAGTAATACTGATTCTTAAGCAAGTTTCAGCACACTGAGAAAGTTGGTCACCTTCCAAAAGAAATCGGGAATGTTTTTTCACTGACTTAAAACAGAAGGCTCTATCATGTGAAAAGAGTGAACGTTGAAAGGAAAAGCAGAATTGAGAGGAATAAATCTGCAAGGATTTCCAATTAAGTAATTTTCCCCAATGTTTTAAAAAGTGGTATTAAACAAAATAAATTATTTTTAAAATATCACATAGATTTTATCATCAGGGTTTTTTTATAACCAAATTAATAACCTAGTTCTAACTGTGCTTGAGAAACTAAAACCCTCAAATATAGGATAGTATGATACATCCTACACTTTTTATAGGTCAAATGAGAAGCACCTAAAACTGATGGCTAAAAACTCTTTTTGAATCTGAAGCTAAGGGTTACAGAGAATCATGTGGCACAGTTTTTTTGAAGCTATTTGTCAACATAACACAGTAATCCTTTTATTACACAAGTCAGTCACATTAGAGGTAGACAATCACTTGTAGAGAGAGAAGATTTGATGCTACTCACTGATTTGGAGTTCCAGGTGGAGACCGTGATGGGAGGCTCTGGGTTTCCAACCTATCATCAGACAGTGAGTTCCTACTCACTACTTCCCAGTCCATCCCACTCATTACTTTCCGTGCCAAGGGTTTACTGGGGGATCTAAAAGAAGAAAGTAAAATGAATGTCCAAAAATTGTATTATGTAAGAACAAAACTACATAAAACTCACCACAATGAAACTGATGTTCAATCACAGGAAACTAAATGATATGTAAGAAAGGAAACGTTATAATGCAAAGCTATATTTACATGGGCAGTTCTGTATTTTCTCCATCTACTGTACTTTGAAAAGAATGCCATTGAAATAGTAATAAACTACTGTTGGCTGTGAGGGAGACAGACAAGACAGAATCTGAACTCACTATACTTCTAATGCCTCAGAGATAATCTCACTCAAATACTGTAATCATTGAGAGATCTGACCTTTAAAAATGTAGAACAAAACTGCATAAATTATCAAGCAAAAAAACCCAAACCTCTAAGTAACACAGCTGTTTAGCCACCTCAGGAAAAATGAAACAGTGAAAACATCAGGCCAAAAAACTCCCAAAGACTTTGAAGAACTGAAACTGAGGTAATCAACAACATGGCAACAGAGTTACAAAGTTTGTTTAGACATCAGGGATTTCCATCAAGATGTCATGCTTTCTTCCCAGAACATGCCCTGTCACTTGTCAGGCAGATGCAATGATATTATTTAACTACTTAAACTTCTTTGTGGGTAACAGAACTTCATTTGGTCTTGTGCCAGAAATGTCCTTCAGATTAAAGGTCACTCTCAGCAGTGCTTTTATACAAAAGGAATTCTATTTTCTACTTGTTGTCCTTTCTTGACATGAACAAAACTTTTTCTTCCCATTCTCCAGTCATTCCAGGATGCCTACAAACTCCTGCCGTTTCTTTCACCTATTTCTTAAGCACAAATGAAACCATACTTGTAATCTCTCATGAAATATGACATTTTCCTTTTATACTGGAAAGCATCAAATGAATCATCTGCGGTTGCTTTTTTTTTAGCATTGCATTGGATGGTTCAGTCATCCTGCAACTAAACATACTCAGACTTTCATGGTTTGTTGTTTTCAACTGAAAATTCTTCAGCTAACAACAAAAATTCTTTTAAACAATCCAAACATGTGCTGTCTATTTTTTGTTACTGGTTTTTACTTTACTTCTACTGCTTTGATGTTGCATACACAGATTTCTTTTCTATGATTACCCAACCCTCTCTAGTTCTAGTGATACTTCAATCTTTTGTGACATGATAATTTCACTTCCATTTGCCTCCATATTCTATCACTAAATTCTCCAGCTTTGCACAATGAGGTGACATTATTGTATGAACAGTACAGCTCACACACCCAGACCAAAAATAATTTCTGCCTTCACTGTCCTTGTGACACATGCTAACTTGTCTTTACTGTCGTCATTATTACTGGTTTACTGAAAGAGCAACTCCAGAAACAAGGAACTTTGAGAAATTAAGGAATTACCTGCACACAAACTAGATCCTCTGAAAACAAGAAACTTGGTTTCAAATGTATTTTTGCTTCTCAGAGAACTTAAAAACTCAATGCAAGTCATCACCTTAATATTATCAAAAAAGTCCACAACAAAAACCAACTAAGCATTATATTGAAAAAGCTTCACATACAGAAATAAGCAAGATGTCAAAACTGTTTGATACTGTGCTGGTTTTGCATGGAGTGGTGGTGTGCTTGTGGAGAGTTTCCCTTTTATTTTTACCCCACCAAGCAGTTTGAAACATGTATTGCCTTGCTGCTCCAAAGTCTTACTGAGTAACAGCTGACAAATTTCAGACAGTTAAGTGAGATGGACAATTCTAAATGAAAGTGTTTCAGGTGTTATTCCACCTGGCAGAAAAAAATCTAGTAGTATATTGATACTTAAAAAGAGGGAAAATATCAATTAATTCCTCAGGAGAAGTACATCCAGTTTCTTAGCATGCTTCACTATATTTAAGGAGTATTAATTTGATTTGAAAAATAATCAGCTTGGTATCAGCTCAATTAAACCAAAATTCCAATTTCTGTAATTTGCTTCAATTGTGAGCAACTCAAACCACTTAGGTATCTTCACAAATATGTAAATGTGAGCAGTTCTGAACAGGATCATGAACATGAAACTGAAATAGCAGAACTGAAATGCATGTCTAATTCTAGCCTTTCGTTATTTTTTTATTGATGAGGACTCTGATTAGCTGGACCCTGCTGAGACCCAATCAAATGTTTGCAGCCAGCAGATGAGCACCAAAGGCAGCTCTGGCAAGAGGTGGATTCCACTACTACCCAAAGAACAGTCTGAGGGAAAAATGCAGAAGAACACAATTTAACCCACACTGAATTAGGTAAATACAGAACTGCAGATACAGTATTTGCTGACAGACATGTAAAGGCAACTTCTGAACCTCATTTACCTTCAGTGAAAAAGCAACAAATGGAATGTAGGAGAGTTGGAGGGTAGGGCTTTTCTTTATTTAACATGCAAGAACAGTAAAAGTGCACCACCCTTGCCTGTGGGAAACCAGATAAATTACAAAGAGAGACACAGAAGCATACAGGATGGGGAAAAAAAATTCAAGTTTTTCCAAAAATTACACTTTGGACTGCTTTAGAATCCCCCACTGCTTTATATCTTAAGTCTGTAACTATGTTTTTGTAAACTTCCTCAATCCATACAACAAACTAACACAACCCCAAACGAGCAAAGCATCACCTTTTTCCCTATGAAAACATCCAGTGTCAAGAAAACACTCACCTTTTACTGTGGATAGGGTCTGATCTTTCAGAAGTAATATCTTATCACCATGAAAGAGAGCTGCAGTGTTTATCACCAAAGCTTCGTTTAATTATTTTATTAACAGCTCTAACCTCAGAGTCCCCACCCACTCATGTTTGTTGTCCCAATTTCCTGTCTTTGCAGAAATTTCAAAGAAAGAATTACCACACTGCAGAACTTAACTTCTTAGTGCTGTGGCTTTTTTATTTTAGTTCTCCTGTCAACACTTCTAAATCTAACAGTAAGTTATTTTATTTAAATAACATTTAAGATTTGTTGTGAAATTTGTCCTGTATCTCTGACTTCTAAGAACATTAAAATAATTTTCTCATGCCTGAGTGCAGCAGTGGAGATGGTAAACGGGAACTCAGATGTATAGAACTTCGAAATTTTGAAATTCTAAATTTCACCTCTGTCTGCTCAGCCTGGATGCTTCTATTGCACCCAGCACAGGGCGCTGATACTTAACAGAATAAGGGATTTTCAGATTTAATTTTGCTGTACCTGCAGAGACATTCCTAGGAGTGTTGGAAGCACTCCCATCTATTTGAGTAGCAACAGAAACTGAAAAGTTTACCTGCCTCCAAGTCTTACAGGCTGCAATGTTACAACAAATAAGAAAAAAAAAAATATCCCTAAACACCCAAAACTGAGTAGCAGAGATGAAATTACATAATGTGACTAAAAATCCCATTACATTATATTAGCTCAGCTACAGTACAGAACAGCCTTCAAAGACAGAATTTGTCTGACATCCCACAGCTGAAGGGCTAGAATCTTGCAGAAGCTGGGAAAGAACAAAGGTATTGTTTGGGAACACAGGTGGGAATTTAAAAAATAACTTCTGTCCCAAAAAGAAACATAACCTGAAGCCACAGTCTTGCTTTGTATTCTGACAAGGAGTACAGGGAATGCATTTCTCAGCAAAAATGACAAATACTGCTGCAGACCAAGAGACTCAAACTATACACAAATCTGCAAGGTGCATCACACAAATGACATATGAAATTTAAAGCACCTAAGAAATTATCTGATTAACCTGTGTAAGTGCATAATTGAAGTAACATTGAATTTTTGGAAATGGAGACTACATTTTAATGACAGTTTGCAGATACAAATGACTGACACCCACTCATTCAAACTCCCTTCTCTCAGTCCCTGTGCACACCAGAACAGAACAGCCCTAGAATATTTTGCAAGGACTCTACGAGAAAGCAGTATTCTTTAAGCATTCTCTCACTTCATTACTTGATTGAACCTTTTTTACTCTTATTATCTACTTTTATTAAGTTTCTGGGAATTCTTATGGGGTTTCATGCATTGTGAATATCCTACAAGTGAGACCAAGAGAATAGTTCTAATGAAAATGATAAAAAAAACCAAAACCAAACAAACCCCCCCAAAAACGTAAACAATTGCAGCAACAGTCTTCAGAATTCTGAACTTTATGCTGCATGCATGAAGATTAAGAAAACAGCACCTACATAATGTATGCAATTATTACAGAATATATCCTCCACAGTAATAATTCAAATTTTAAAGATTAAATACAAATGTTTCCATGATTTGGAAAAAAAGTCCTTCAGCTACTTTTAAAGTAAAATCCTGAGAACCAACAGCTATGCCTGCTTCCTGTAGGTTGAAATCGCTTGTTTTATTTAAATGGCTGCTAAAAATTTTATTTTCCTGTCTCGTGCTCTCCACCCATGCTCCACTCAGCAAGCAAAGGACAGATAAGCTGGTCACTACTTGTGGCAATCACCACTTCACAATTAGGAACAAACAGATCACTCAAGTAACAACTCAGTGTAATTCTCCGTGTCCATTTTCTTACCATGAAATGATTCAAAGGTTTGCTTAGACAGTTTTAGTTCAAATAAAGTCGTTTCTAATTAGATACTGTTAAGAAATCCAAGAGTAAATCTGGAGAACTGTACAAAAAAAACACCAAAAACATTTTTAACTGATCTTGAATTAGTCTCCCTATGTAATAATAATGAAAGCATCAGCAATTATTTAAATTTATGCGCCCACCTAATTCTCAAGAAAGACCTTGAAAAGCAACCAAAAGAAGCCCACTGCCTGAGAACTTAAAAAGCTCTTCATCACCACCATGACTTTGTCTGATAAAGGCACACCATAAAAGAGAAAGGCAGGTTCCTGGAATAAAACCCATATTACACCTGGAAAATCTTAGAAAACAAAATTTATCCTTTGTATGAATACAAAAGGGCTGACAATCACTCAGTATGCCAACTTGCAACATAAATGTTTAGAAGACAAAGAATTAATGTTCTTAACACCATGTTCTAGAAATGTCTTCTGTTTCAAGCTTTTTCCACTCCTAAAAGTGTTAAAGGTCTTTAAAATTGAAAATACATTAATTGCACAATGTCATGAGGAAGAGAGAAGTAGTAGCTGATTTATTAAAAGCCTTTTGAGAAGTATTTGTTACAATACATCATTATTTCATTTCACTGATATAAACATATATGCCTCAGACATGATTCATCAACATTTCTTAGAAACTCAAAATATGTGGATGCTCTATTTCTTAATTAAAAAGCAACAGTGGAAAATAAAGTTCCTGAGGGTGGAAGAGCCAAGCAGTTTATTAACTAAAAAAAGCCAAAATTTATGAAAATAAGAGCAGTTCCAGCCATGGCTTATGACTTTATCAACTCCATTGATTTTATCCAACTATATATTATAAACTAGAAGTGACCCCCAGCAGCACTTGCTGGATTTTGCTGCAAAGGGAAGAGTGCCATCTACTGCATAAGAGTTTCTGAAATGATAAAAATACTCTTCAAAAAAAGTATCAGCTCTCCTCCACTCGCCTGATTTGTGGGGAATTGCCAAGTTCAGAGTAAAAGAAAAATAGTTTTTAACTGATTCATACGTATCATTTCATGAAATAAAGCTCACCTGTCACAGTCTTGAATCTCCTGAGTACTAAAAAAGTTGCTCCAAGTACAAATCTAAATTCATTCGCATTCCCAAAGTAAATTAAATAGAGTAAACAATAATTCTACACAGAAAAGAATGGTTTTATAAAATCTGCTTGTTGAACCAGCATATTACAGCATTTTTGCCCTCCAAATCTAGTATGGAACTGTCTATCTATGGTGGGTTGAGCTAAAACCCAAATTACATTCTAATGCACAGGGGGAAAGAAGGGGTGGAGGCAGGGAAGGAAATCAAGGCAGAATTCACCACAATGCTCTTAAAAACAGTGTCTGCAGGCACTTGGAAACGTTGCTGGACTTACTACTAGAAGTCTGCAAGCATAAATTTGAACTCTGGAGCTCCTTAATGGGCAAAAAGACATCTCAGATCTCAGTAAAAGTAGAAGCATAAAAAAAGGACAGAGCTGCCCCCTCCCTGCAAGGATTCTATTAATGATCAGGGCAAGCTGCCTGGTGGATGTAGCAGCTGTTTTATTTTGGAAAACAGCATCATAATTTCTGAAGAAATAACTAAATTTATGTCTTGACTCTTTCAATCAATAAACTTGTCAGGAGCCTGGAATAAAATTAAGTAACATATTCTTGACTAGCCAACTGCTCTGTGACCAAACACTTTCAGAAGCAGCTCACTTTTCATAGTGAAATACCTCACAGAGACTACAGTGACAAAGCTGTTCTCAGAAGTAAGACTCACTGTACTTATTCTAAAGGAAATACACATGTACAGTTGCAGATTATAATCACAGACAAAAATACCCCTTAACTCAATATTTTAATAGAGTATTTTAACAGCAGGAGACCATTCTTTGTAATAAAAACAGCACAAAGAGGGCTAATACATGTAACAACAAACTACATAGACTGAAGGCTATTCTGAGGTTGAAAATATGTAAAGGAGGAAATATTAAAGAATGTAAATTACTTACCTTGCAAACACCCTGTCTTTATTTGCTCTTTCTTTACCATACTGCACAGATTGGACCTCTGTTCTCCCACTGAAAAGCAAAACAAAATCAAACCGCTAAATCCAACACGATTAAATAACAATTTCTTGTTTAAAATTAAACTATCTCAACAAAAAGTCTAAATTCTGTCTTCAGTCATGCTCAAGCAATTGCCCTAGCTTCAGTACAGCATAACCTTAGAAAGAATTTGGTAGAAATGTATGTCTTCTTTCCAAATAATTCTAGATGTAACAAAAGCTTTCCCCTCTGTTTGGTTTTTTTATCCAAAGCAATAAGAATCTCTGCTTGGATCTTTGGGTAACACTCAATAATAATATTTCTTGTTACAGCCACTGTCAAAAACTCAGAGCATCTCTTTCACGCTCTTCCTAAACTATTCCCTGAATTACTAATAACTTAGTTGCTACTTAGTTTAGTAACATACCACAAAAAAATTACATGATAAGCACATCAGGATTGTATTATTCTATGCACCTTGTCAAAACTAAGTTTAGATCTTGGAACTTGCTGACTTTTCATATAAGGCCAGATGTCTTGTGTCAAATCAAAGATTCTTTATAATATTTCATAATTTCTCTTCCAGAAAAAAAATTCAATTTTGGAGTATCTATCAGCACTTAAGAACTGGTGACAAGATATCAGTAACACTCTCTCTTGTAGCCACTTCCCCATTAATAACTTCATAACAAGCACAGAGTCTCCTACAGGGATATTTATGAAACCAAATAATCATCTATTTCCATGTTCATATTACAGAACTACTGGATGTGTGAAGACCTGAGAAACGGGTCAGCTGGAATCTCATGAAATTCAGTCAAGGAAAATGCAGACTTGCAACTGAGGAGGAATAACCCCATGCACAGGCTGAGCGTCAACTGGCTGGAGAGTAGGTTTGCCCAGCACAGGTGAGAGCACATCTGGAATGCCTGGTGGAGTTCCAGAGCTCAGAAGTCAAGCAAAACGCCACAAAGACAACTAAGGGTCTGCAGCACCTAATGGATGGGGAAAGGCTGAGAGAGCTGGGAGCTGGGACTGTTCAGCCTCAGGAAGAGAAGGCTCAGGAGGATCAAATGCCAAAAAGGGAAAGAGAAAAATACAGACAGACACTTCTTAAGGGAGCCCAGAAACAGGACAAGAGGCAATCAGCACAAACAGAAATATAAGATATCTTAATCAGGGCAGGCAGCAAGGACAGGGCTACAGAACAACTGCCTCATTACCCACCAAAAGAAAACAAAGTTTTTACTTTGAAGATGGTTTAACACTGAACCAGGTTGCTCAGAGATGGTGCAGTTTTTCTCCTTGGAGACATTCAAAACCTGGCTGGATACTCTCCTAGGCAACATGCTACAGTGGACCCTGTTAGAACAGGGCACAGGACTCAACAGTGTCCACAGCTGCCCTCCAACCTCTGCCATGCTGCGATTCCAGGAAATTTCTCTTTCCAAACAAGCTGCCAGCTAAATTGCTGGGGTTACACATTTTTAACTTCAACAAACAGTAAATTTGCTGTATTTGCATCTACTCCTTTCCAATAACTCTATCATTGTATTTGTCATTCTGTAACTGCTACTAATAACTGATTTAAGGTTTTCAGAGAATTGATGTTCCTGCTCTTTTCTCTCTCTGTGTAATTTATTTTGCATTTTTGGGCACTGAACTTGATCTGCTATTTTATTGCCTACCCACCCCTCATTGTGAAATACCACCGAAACCTTCTGCTGTTGACTTCAGATTGTACTATAGAACCCTGTATCACTTCAGTGGTAACTTCCCTCTGTTGTGAAGAAGGAACCTACTCGTTTCCCATCTGGTTAAAAGAGATGCTAATATACAATAAAACTCTTAATGTTTTTTCATGAGTATTTCATGAGCAATACTATAAGAACCATTTGAAAAATCCAATGACAGTGTACAGAAGTCACCTTTGCTCACTAACAGTCTTCCAGATCCCTCCTGGAAGCTTTTTTCTTTAAAAAAAAAAAAAAAAACAAAGAAACCCAGAAAATCAACAAACCAAATTTGCTTTAACATTTGATGCATAGAAGTATTTTAGACCAACAGAAATAGTTTATGTAACAATTTAATAGTTCAAGAATTTCATGTCCCTGATTTCTTTCAGAAGTGGAGATAATTCTGCCTAGACCTATCAGTTCTGTATTTTATCGACTCCTTTTGATCATACAAATGTTGGCTAGAAGTCTCTAGTCCAATCTCCTGCTAACACTAGGTCACCTCTGGCCATGGCTTTGTCTGACTTTTGAAAAAAAACCCCAACTTTTCAAAAGCTGACTTTTGAAAGCCTCCACTAACAGAGATCCCCCAGCCAGTCCAGGTAACTTGTTCTGGCAACACGGGTCTAAAAAACCAAACAGTTTCCCTCATGTCCACCCAGAATCTTCAAGGTGAAATCTCACCAGCTTGTAACCAGCACATTTGGGTCCACCAGTACTGACATTACCCTTGAAATAGCTTTAGGATTCTACTGAATTCCCCCTTAGCTTCTTCTTCACCAGATTAAACAAGCCTAGTGCCCTCAACCTCTCATTAAGTGCCGAGTTCCTCCTGTTACACTGCCTCTCAACAAGCTCTCAAACTACTTGCAGAAATTCCAGCCTTTTGGCTGTTTCAGCAACTTTAATGACCTTCTTCATTTTTATGCAGTTTCCCTTTTCATCTTATGTTAACTTAAGTCAAATGTCATCATCAAAGAGCTGTTCTGTAATAGAAACCACAATGATTCAGATTCAAAATCCTTACAAAAATGAAAAAGCTCCCTGAAATTCTCTGCAGCAGCACTGAGTCTCAAACACTGTTCAGGATCACAGAATGCTGTTTCTCAAATGGGTACTGTGAACGCTGGTCAAAAAACAGATGCTATAAACAGTTTGCCACTGAATTACTTTCCTCTTTATACATTTATGCAATTCACAAGTGTGACAGAAATAGCCTGTTATTGTGTTTGCTAGCTTTTCATCATGTCCCTTTGTACGTCACAGACACTATTGCCATTCTACATGGATGATTAGTAGTAGCTCTGTTATTCTCTGTTTCAGGCACAATTTAAACCACTGGCATTCTGCATTACTTACAGAGACTGTTAATTCAGTCACTGAACAGAGATTTTTTGTTTTATAATAAAAAATATAAACCAGCAAAACCCAACACCACCCACTCCAGCATCACAGGGATTACAGTTATTGCACAGTCATTCTGTGCACCTCCAAGCTTTTTGCCTATTATTTTATGTTCATCCTTAAAACTTTTATGGTTTTAATTTCCTCCTTATTTTCTAAAGTTCTGGTTTTGACACAGAACACCTATGTCCTTTGTTTCCACCTAATTCCTATTTTTATACATGTAGGTAAGTGGGCTTTACTTGTACAAGCTTCTTTTCAGTGATTTGTATTTGGTATTTATGTAGGTCTGTTTTGTTACTGTTGCTGCATGCAGTATCTGAGATTCAGCGATTTCGAGACAACATTTTTAAGATAAACATAACCAGTAGGAGAACAGGCTAAAAAATGAGAGACAATCTGAGAGCACAAGTGCAATAACAACCACTAATAATAATATAATTGTATTTTCAAGCTATCTAAAAAAATTAGTGACATTTGAAACTTAGGCCAGCAGGGAAGGGGAACAGTTGCAAGATTCAAAACCTACTTGAACTATGTTTGAATATAAATTCTAGATAATTCCCTGTGTTTACTGATGAGCTGCCTACTCACTCATATTCTTTCCCATATATTTCAAATCAGCACTTACCAGTACCGGAACTTGGAACCCAAAGAGAAATAATGTGCAAAGAAGTTCTTCTGAGGTGGGAGTGGTCTGTCCAAACGGAAGAACGTGTGATACTCAACACAAGCCTTCCACAAATTCTTACATGCTCGGTAATTCACCATATTGAATCCCAGTAATGTTTCTCTAGATTCATGCTAAAAATTGAGAAAAACATATTTCAGATAAGAATTATTCCAAGTTGGTTTTGAAACTAAGATAAATATGTTGGCTTTGGGGTATTTTTTAAAAATCATGCTTTTTGAAGTGGTACTCTAGTTTTCTATTAACTTTATGTACAACAAATCCTTTTAAAATACCGTTACAATTTCTTTAAAGAATTTTTTTATTCAGGCCCTGGGTTGTTTTTTTGTTTTTTATAAAGAGCCTGCTAAAAGGTTAACAGTCTGGTTTGTTATATAGAAGCAAGTCTAAAAGGTATGACCCAAACTGCATGAAAAGAATTCCATGATTTGGGAGCTCAAAGACAATGTGCCTCTCTGTTGAAAACTATAGTGGAGTAATTGTCATGAAGATGTGGCAGCTGGAGACTGGGAACAGGTATAGATCTCAAGAGCAACTGACAGTTTCTACTTCTAAATTACTCATTAGGTTCCTGGGAAATGCAAGAAGCAAAATGGCAGAGCAAGCCAAGCTATTCTGCCTGTTGAGAGAGCTTAGTAACAACCCCTCTGGGTCCAGAAATATCAGCAGCATTCTTCTTTCTCTTCACAGTACTAAATTCTCCCCAACATTTTGCAGACGGTAACTGATTTCACTTAGTAATAAAGTCCTTTTCCAAGTTAAGCGTCTGTTAGTCTGCTCATCTTCAGATCTGCTGAGAAACCAAGGCACAGGGACCTGCAGTTCTTCCCCCAGTGTTGTATTAGGGAACAAGAACGACACTTTATTTTCAGCCACAGGACATATTTAGGGCAAAATAAAATGGATTTAAAACAAGCAGCAAATTCTAAGTATTTACTGATGAAATTTAAGAAATTATATTCAAGAAACGAAATCCTGATATTTTAATTTGGTTACAAAGATTACTGATATCTCTGTTTTTAATTTCCAAGTATTGCCAGCTGTTTCCTGTATTTTCTAGACATGCGAACAGAACCATTTAAAAATTAGAAATCAGAAACAATGTAACAAATTAACTCCATTGCATATGCATTTATAAAAGGCTTTATTAACAATATAAAAGTCAACCAATATAAACAAGGTAGATTACTATTCTGCAAGACAGCAACCATGTGTAATTATGGACTGCCTTCATCTGGATCCAATAAGGATGAAACAGCTAAGATTTTAGATTCTAACAACAAGTAATCATGATGCAGCAAATTTTCATGTTCTGTCAGCCTTTTAGACAGTTGGAAAAGAAAATTTGACAAATTATATGAGACAGTGATCATGCATTTTAATGTCATTCAAAGTATTATAATTATGGGTTGGGGAAAAAATATAACCTGCTGTTTCCCCTAGTTTGTATTCCAGAAAACGAGATGATCTGAATCTCATGCCACCATCTGATCAGTAGAACAGACATGAAGCATGAAGGAGGAGTTGGTATGGCAGGATGAGAACGAGCTGCAGCAAGATCAACTTAATTGTAATTCGAGACAGCACTTTCACAGGAACTTGGTGTGCTAGAGCTTTAAAGGTACCTTAACAATAGTTCTATTCATAGCTTTTAAAGCTTTCACTGCAGTACAGGGAGAAGTGATTCTCAAACCCTACCGTTCATCTCAATTACAGCTAAGAAACATTGTTTAAGGTAAAGAATAAAATATGACACTGGCTCCTACATGCACTCATCTCTCCCCTATTCACCCTTAAAGGTTCTGTAATATTCCAATGTAACTTGGGCACTTGAAACTCATCTTAGCTGATGATTTTGGGGTGCAAGATCTGGTTCTACTGCTGGATTTAGAAAAAGGTTGCCCCTGTATTCCTTGGAAACAGCAGGGTTGAATCACTGTGGGCTCAGCACAAGACCCCAAGTTGACATCTGTAATATGTATCCACGGTACTTCAGCTGAAAGCACATAAAGTAACAGGACAGTCATGATGTAGTGCTGCAACCCACTGAATGCTTTAACAGGACAGGGCTCCAGCAAGACGCAGAATGGTCTGACAATGACATGCAAGCATTTCAGGGGATTATGTCGGTTGAGATCAGTGTTAGAAGACTGCCTCAGAGAGTCACAGCAGGATTCTGCTCCAAAATTATTATCTTACTAAGTGTGTCTGTGGTTTTTATTAAAGAGAGGAAAGCAGTCTGCTTGTTACAGAGAGGAAGAGTGAAGCAGCTGGGATGCAATATTGGTAATGAAGCTCTGGGTCCCAGCACAAAACTACAGTAAGAGAAATAGAGGTAGGGTATGGTGAAGTCCAAGTCATCCTGGTGATTCCTATTATTAAAAATGCAAGCCCAATGAGAAAGCAGACTGGGTATTGGTGTTCCTCTCACACAGAACAGCTCACTACTTGAATAAGCACCTTGAGTAGGGTCATTCATTCAAATCCACATTTGCCTGTCTTGAAACTAACTCCAGAGCAGATCTCTAGCTGCTCAGGAAAGAAACTGGGTTGAAAAACTCACTCTCTAAGGAGACTCTTTTACTTTGGCTAAACAAAGAAAAATCCCAGAAAAAAAAGCACAAATTCCCTACCTCATCTAAGAGAGACAAAAAGACTTGTGCTTTAAAATGGCAGATGCTTCCCATACTCAACATCTTCCAGAAACAGTGGGCAAAAGTCCTGTGAAAGCTTAAATGCCGCACAGATACTTCTACCAGCACTATTTACTCTTCACAAAAAAAGGCAACACACAAACTTTGATAAGATTAGGCAACAATCAAGTAGGCATCTAATGAAAGCCAGTGCTACTTAAGACCAAGTATGTACTTGGGCAGATAAGCCCATGCATCACCTTGTGATTCTAGACCAAGTTCATTCTAAAAGTCAGTCAAAAAAAGTCAGACAAAATTCAAAGCACAAACTTCAGATACATAATCTATATTTAAAAGGAATAAAATCAATTATCTTGGCTACTCACTGAAACCAGGTTTCAGTTGTGGCCAGAAATCAATCATATTGCTTAGTTCCAGACCCATGTCGTTTTTCAGCAGACATCTGGCCTCTAAAGGAGTGAAAGAAAATCTTGAACAGCTTCTTTGGCTGTTGAAGAATCAAGATCACAAAAACATGCTGAATGGCAGCTTGATGCTGGCTATTGATATTACTACAGCCAAGGGTGCAACTAAATAGAACCAGAGAAGTTTAGGGAAACATCTAGAAAAACTAAACTACTGAATTATTCTCAAACAGCTTCAAAGCATGTAAGGGAAGCAGCATTCAGAGCAGGCAGAACAAAGTAAGACACAGTGGAAAAACCTGCTATTGAAGTAATTGGCTCAGGGGGCTTCTAATGCTGGATGAAGAAGTCCTACATATAACATACTTTTCCCCTGCTAAAAAAAAAAGGAAAAAAAATCTACTGCAGTGGATATATGCTCCAGCCATATGATTGTCAGAATATTCCACCAGATTCCACTCAAGATTGTATTATACTACCACTGGAAAACAAGTGTGACATTCAACTGCTTCATCTCACTTCATTTAAGTGATTTATTTAAACACAGATATAATCTAATAAAAGTAGGCAAATAATTCTTTACTTATGTTGATGCCTTTAAGCTATGCCAAGTCAGCGAATAAACTTAATAGGCGATTACAAGATAAGGCACTTGCACTTTGGAGGACAGTTGCAATTAAAAGCTCTCAACACTCATTAGCAGTATTTGAAAAATATCTTTTTAGGATTATAGAAATAAAAATTATTCTGAAATAGAAAAAAAATATTGTGAAAAAATAAAACCAGTGGAAAATTCCTTTCACAAGTCCACTAACTTAATATTGTACAGCATCTCAGCTTTACATTCAAATAAATGCAGTTTCTCAGATGTCCAATTTGTTACATATTTACACATCAGTTTGAAACACATCATCAGCATACCATGAATGTATTTCTCCTGCCATATTGCAAATAGGTGATTTAAAACATGCACTCAAAGCACTAGACCAGAGGTATTTTACATACCAAATGTGCAATCACTGAGTCACTTCGCCTAGTTTCTGCTGCCTAAAGAGTCATCTAGGCTCCCTTTATTGCTAATGGGAGTGAAAACAAAAGCAGAAGGAAGAATATACACCAGAGTGCAACTGAATCCACCCTGAAAATGTACTTCCCGTTCATGCAAGATGCTTCAGTCTTTGCACCTTTGTATGTGATTATTACAGAGGAAGTCTAATGATGAGCTTTGGTGAGCCAAGTACCATGAAACAGAAAATCTATTCTTTTAACCTAACTTAAGCTGAATATAGGCGAGATGAATCTTATCCTATGAATCTAGTCCGGGAAAGTAACTCCGGAAACAATAATTTCAATACTAGCTGTGATCAAAAAATTAGTTTAAGTATGACTTCTTTGGAAGCCAAATTTGAGCTTTGATCTTAAGATATTCATGACTTGGAATGAATGAAAATTAAGTTCTTGCCACCAGTTTTCATCTGATACGCAGAGTTTAAAGAAAAATACTACAAGGCTTTTTAATTTGTAAGCTTGGATAAGATGCCTCAGAAGAGAAATTACATTAATTATATAAACTACATTCTCATGCAAGTAACAATATGTAGAGTTTTAAAAAGCAACAGAGAAACAAGATGAGAAAGCTATCTTTGTATTACCTTCTATTATAAGGTAATTTATTTTCTGCAGAAAATAGAGGAAATACTCAAGTACACAGTACCCAATCCTATTTCACATCTAGGTATCTTAATCTTGAAGGTCTTGAACTTGGCTACCATAGCATTTTCATCAAGTTCTGATTTAAAAAACAACTGCAGTTCATAATTTCTGAATTCCAAAAAAAAAAACCAAAAAACCCCCAAATTCTCATCTCACACACAAGTATAACTTTCCTGCAATTGTAATGGAAGTTTCACACACTTATATCAAGAATCAAGACAAAATTTGATCTCAGCCTGCCTTCAAGAACAAGACTGTAGCTCCAGAGGGGTTTTACAAAATGCTGTGTTACCCCAATTCAACATTCCCCCTCCACCTTTTCTTGTATCACCACTTTTCTCCTCATGTTGCATGATGTCTGCTGACACTGACAGACACTCCTGTTAACTTCATGATTTTAGAGGAACTCCCTTTAAGATGCACCTGTTGTGCACTGTATGACTCCTGTTTTCAGCACTAGTACCAGTCACCAGACACTGGCCTGACAGGACAGGTGTTTCTCTTAATCAACCACATTGTCTCAAAACCTGGAACAGCCCTATAGTACTCAAGATGCATTTCTGCCTTGAGTAATATTTTATATCTAGTCTGTAACTCTGCAATTCAGGTCTTCAACTCATAGAACATTGAGGGTTGGAAGAGACCCTAAAGATCATCAGGTCCCAACCCATCTGCTACGGGCAGGGACACCTCCCACAAGACCAGGTCGTTCAGCCTGGCCTTGAACACTGCCAGGACTGGGCCATTCACAACATGTTCCAGTGCCTCACCACCCTCACAGTAAATCCTTTCAGATGTAAGAATTTCACAAAACCTCTTAACTAATCTGATAAGGTAATCAGGTAGCCATAATTTTAACAAATTCCTCCCTCTTTCCCCAGTGCTATGTCTGTGATGGAAGCTCATCTCTCAGGGGCACAGACCAGTCCATTTCTTGCTGAAGTAAATGCACAGTGGTCCTGTGGTGCTTCATGGGGTAGCAAACACAAACCTCAAGCAGTGAAACATTCAGCTCCAACATTTTCCACAAGAAATTCAGAAGTAGGCATAAAAAATTACCATATGTAATTTAGAATTACTCTTACTACTATTCTTATCTCTTCTGTTCAAATATAAGTAATAAAGTCATCACGTATTACCAAATCTGAATAATATAAATCAACTTATTTATCAAACCTTAATTTACAAGCATATGTACAACTGAAGCAGCATTAAGCACTATCTTCAGTTTTAGCTTGGTTTATTATGAAATTTAAATTTATTATTGATTTACTTTCAACTTTTTCCACATTTACCTTACATAAACAGGTTAAATTTCCTGCAAACAAATATAAAACTAAAAGTATGTAAAATATAAGGCAAATCAAATTAAAAAGAAAACTTATAAAGCATTGTAATGGTCTATTTGAAACATGAACAGCCAGAATGTTGGTGAAACTGGACTTTTAATTGCAGACAAAACCAAGAATCAACACAGTATCAGTCGGTATAACGCAGACATGCAGTAGAAGAAACTTCATTGCCTTCAGATGAAATTTAAGACAATACTCACCAATTCTTTCCTAAGTTGAATAAAAAATTGCTTGCACTTGAAAGAAATTTTTACAATCTTCAACCTAAATGAAAAATAAAACCTCAATGTTAAAATGCTTCATATAGTGAATCACAGTTAAAGCCTTAAATATACCTACTGAAAATGCACTTTCTAGAGAGAACAGATTTCATTTCCATGGACAAAAAAATAAGATATCAAGGGTTATATAAAATAGTTTGTATAATTTGAAATTTATGAGCTGTGTATTTATGTTATCCATCAAATTTACTTGTTTATATCCTAAACCCAAGGCAGTTGCTAATATTGGTATATTTTCCCCATTCCAAAGCCCAAAGAGCTTTTCTATCCCCAGGTCATTCCAGGCAGATGTTCTCTTTTCCGAGGCTGCTTTCATTATCTCTTAGAATACGAAAATAATTCTTTGAACTTCACCTGATCCCTGGAAGACATTCTTTCTCTATGTTCTTACATGTCTTTAAATATAACCAGAACTTGTTTTAGTAAAATAGCTAAGATAAGATGTCAGCACAAAGATAGGACTCACAACCTTAAAAAAAAAAAAAAGATCACACTTTAGGAGGAAAGAAACTTTTACAATATCACATGACAGGGAAAAATCTGCCTACAGAAATGGTCACCTTTTAGGTTATCTATAAACATATGAAATACTGACAGTAATTCCAGACTGTTTTGGATGCTCACTCCAATAGTAGTTATAGAAAATGGGAAAGGACAGGCTGTATTTTCATCACAATCTAATGACATACCTTTTCAAAGAAATGTAATATTAGCATAGTCCATGTAGTTTATTAAATACACAGGAGTATCACTTTGGTCAAGAAAAGAGCGAGGTTCAAATTGTAAAAAGAAAACCACAGTAACTTTGTTACTTGAAAAATGAACAACTAATACAATACTGCAAACTGACTGGAATTACTACTTGCACATTTATCACTTACTAAATAAAAAAACCCTTTAGACCAGGAAGGATGAGAAGCAAAACATTAAGAGACACCTAAGCTGGATATCTATATATAGAAATTATCTTGTTAACTAAATCAAATGAAGACATTTTTCTCCAGGGGATTCAGAGCAGGAATCTAAGTGGGATGTCCTAATTTGTTGGAAGAGTCTTTATCTGCAGTAACATAAAGACACTCTGTGAACATTAGTGTTTAAATTATGCTTATTTACATGTTATCCCATTTCAGTTTTCTTTCCCAGCCTTGCCATTAGTTTAACAGTTAACAAAAAAAAAAAAANAAAAAAAAAAAAAAAGTAAGCAGCTGTAATTACTGTCCTATTTGTTAGACAGTTGGGTTTTTTTAATTCTTAACAAATTCTTGATATCTATGTTAGTTTCTCAAGGATTTCAAGGATTTGAAACTTAAAGCAGAGTTACATCTTATCTACTGAAATCAAATTATTCCCCTGGCAATGCATCAATCTTCTTAGAATCTCCTGTGACAAAAAAACTGTTTAAGGGCAATGTAGGATGGGTCTTATATTTGCTGGATAGGACATATACTAGTGATTAACAGTCTGACTGTGGGAAAAATGGAAAAAAATGAGACTATTTAGACTCAGTTAATCAACAAGTATGTTATTAGAGATTTTTCCAACATTTTGGTGTACACCGCAATTAAAAGAACATTTTAATATATACCTTTTCTAAAAATGGAGCTCCATACACTTTATAATATATCAGATTTACTTAGCAATTATTCCATTTACAAAAACATTTACTATCTTCTACTCTTTGGGATTTCCTCTTCTGCTACAGAAATCACTGCCCCTAGTGATTCACAAGCTCAAAGGGAATAATACATACAAGGTTTTAATCTCATCCCAGGATCACAGAGTGAGGTCAGCTGACTTTTAAGCCTGAAACCATTTGGAACAGACTCAAAACCGTAACATTAGCCAGTAAAGTCTAACTCAACACAAAAGAGCCACCATTCAAGTACAAAGAAAGACTCAGCAATGCTGATTCCCAGCTATTTAAAAAAAATACAGCAGATAAAGAGAGTTCCTATGCACTACTAACACCTTGCTAAGCATTGAATGAGCACATCCATACTCAGCCCAAAGAAAAGATATGTCTGCTTATGCTTCCTCTCTCTGTTGGCATATCCATGCTGCATATCCAAAGAAAAGCATAAAAACAGGCAGGCATCAATATTATTTTCCTGGTATGATTTTCCTATCTACAGTAACCTCAGACATCCTAAATAATAAAATACATCTTTTTAAATGAAGAGATATTTGAAATCCTAGTCCAAAATGCAGACTGTACTCAAACATGTGGAAGGAGTCTTGTGATACCAAGCCCTAGTTCTCACAAGGGCTTTGCCACCCCAACCCTTGGGAGGGTGATAAGACAGGACATGAGCAATCCAGCTCAAATTTCTTGAGCAAGATCTCCTTGACACAGGTTCTGGACCAGTCACCCAGGGAAGATGTTCCTGGTAGCCCAACTCACAAACAAGAAAGGGTTGTCCAGACTTCGTAGCCAAAGACAAACTTGGCTCGAGCAGCTGTTGAGATGGCAAAGCTAAAGATCTTAAAGAAGGTGGAGGGATGCAGCAGACTAAACCATGGGTTCAGTTTGTTCAGATTGCTGGTGGGCAAAATCCCACAGAAGCTGCTTTTGGGTCACAGGAACAGAGGACAGGTCAGTCTTAAAGGACAATCTTCTCAATCCAGAACAATCCTGATGTGCTGGAAAACACAGGGGCATAAGAAGAGGCCAGCCAAGATGCATTCAGAACTGCTGACTGGGCTCAAACACAAAAGGAAGTGTACAAGATGTGTAAGCAGGATCAGATGACCAAGGAGGAACACAGTACCACCCAATCATTCAGGGATAAAACTAGGAAATCCACAGCACAACTGCATTTGCAGCTAGCACTGGATGCAAAAGACAAGAAAGCTTTCCACAGATCCATCAACCACAAACAACAGGCTAAGGAAAGCACACTTCCAACTGCTGACCAGGATCTAATACCAAAGGAAAGGCTGACATACTCCATGATCTTCTCCTTTGGTCTTCAACCTCCTCGGATTCCCAGGTCTCTGAGCCTGGTAGCAAAGTCTAGAGAAAGGAAGAATTATATACAATATAGGAAGATCAAGTTAGGATACATGGATAAAAGGCAGCGTCCTTTGTTTTCCCCTATTCCTCACTTGTCTTCTTCCTGTTTAATTTCTCCCCATGATCAAAAGGTTCATAACGAGCAATTTAGATATAATATCAAATTAAGAGTGAGAGGGCAAAGACATTTTACTTCATTCTTCTCTAAGCAATACAGTTAAATCTTTATTTACTCCCACATGCAAGCATTTCTATCCTCTCATTTGTCTCAAAACTCAGGAGTACTAAAAACCAGGTATCCAAATACCTGCTATACCCATAAAACATGGGGAAGACATTATACAGCTCCAGTTGCATAGGAGCAAGAATAAGTGGAAGCAAAAAGAAGTATCAGAACTAGTGGTACCAGAGCAGCAGCACAATTATGCAAAGGGTAATAGGTCTATTATTGAGCTATACTGTGGAAACTAGTATTTCAGACTATTACTAATATTAAAAGAAAGCCTCTAACAGGATGAAATGGGGAAGGGTGGTTCTTTGTTTTTTGGGGGTTTTTTTGTAATTATGTTGGTAACTACAGACTTCACAGTAAGAAATTAATATCCTTGGTATCAGCTGATATGCTTGAATACAAAGAAGAACTGTTTAAGTAATTACACAAAAAAGCCACACTAAGAATTTAGATCAGCATCCCCGGCATGCAAACAATATGAAGGAGAACTCACAGAAACCTCCAACTTCCATTACGGACGTGTAGCTTAATTATGACTTACATTGTACATACTTAGTAATTTACCAGTGTGCTTTACAGAACCTATTTCTACTATTACTGTTTTCCCAAAAATAACAGCAGTAAAATCAGACTGAAATAAAACCTTCCTGATTATTACAGCATTCCATTTACAAAGCAACCTTAGCCCAGAAATGGCTCCAACATCTCAAAACTCACCCTATGAAGGATATCTTTCCTGGAATGTGTCACTATTATAAGGGCAGGTTTGACTGACCGGTACAGTAGTTTCAGGTTTATCATTGCAAGATCCAGTTTTAATTTACCCAATAACCATGAAGACTGGAAATTCACACGCTTTGTAATTTGCCTCAGACTTGCTTCAAATGCATACAGGTAAAATGTTCAACATGTTCAGTTGTACTGGCTGCAGATAACACTGATATAGCTTCGTTTTTTCTTTCTCTAAGAAAATCAACTAAGATTCAACCAATGAGACTGTTTCTCAGCTTGGTAAACTACAAAATACGTAACATCCTACAATGAACCTTGAGAGTAAGCTTAGCACTAAAAACCAGAATATCTCCGAAAATCACTGGCCTGCAGAAAAGATGAAGCACACATCAGCAGCAAATAAAAATGTAAAATCAGTAGCAAATGAACAGTTCTGATCATTTCTCTTGAATGAACAGCTTTTGTGCCTGGTGAACTCACGTCTGTTATGATAATCTTATATGACTGACTTCACCCACTCAGAATGCAGCTATAGCAACTCAGTGACACAAGTAATAAGGCTGTCAAAGAGGATTCCAAACCGGAAAAGGAAACCAGGGGAAGGTAACTTCTGCAGAAACTAAGAAAGACATTTCCAGAAAGGTGACAACTTCTGTAGAGCACCACAGAGGTTACAGAGCACTTCTAACGAGCACTATAGAAGCCACAGTACAGAATAGGATTTCTCATAGATCTTTCCTGATCTTGTATGAATAAAGAACAGGATCCCAACTTAAGCAGACTGATAAATAAGGTAGGATATTTAATGGAGCGAACTCCATCTTTACAAAACAGCTTTAAAATGACTTCATTTAAGAGAAGGAACAAATGACAGCATTTTCTGCAGTAAATGCACTTTTTTTTGCTATTATGAAAACAGTTATTTCAGATGAAGAGATGGCAATATCCTGAATGCTCCACCTCAGTTATTCACAAGTACCATAACGACATTTACTTTCTAACACAGAGTACAATTAATTTATAGATCACAAAACAGATAAGAGCAGTCAATTGCCAGGTTAGTATTTTTCAACTGTAAACTAGACCATCACACTGGCCCTGGCTATACAGTTAATTAAATGTAAAGTGTGCTTAAAAACTCCTTAAGAAAAAGTGTATTTAAATTCATTACCGTTTCATTAGAGTACCAAAGTTGTTTAAGAGCACAGCATGCATGCCAGGACAAAACCCTACCATAAAATTCCCCATAGCACAATGGAAGATAAATCAATTCAACATGATATGATACAAATTAAGTCTCAGTCTTTTTCAAAGCGGTAAAAATATTTTGAAACAGCAAATAAAAACATTTAACAGCTGTCCTTACCACTGAAAGGTGTTAATTCGTACTCTGTTCTTAAAAATTAGTATTCCACCTGACATCACTCCAATCATTATTTCATTGTTACTCTGATCCTTTAAAAGAAAAGAGAAAAGTACTTGAATATCAATGTAAATATCTTTTGAAACCTCATATACATTCAGTCTCATCTTTCTCTAAATACAGAAATTAATGTGGAAGGAAATGTGTTTTAATAAGAAAAACAAGAAATTAAATTATTCATTCCTATTTAGGACAAACCCAAATGTTTGCTCTGAGTTCCTCATAAGATACTAAAAAACATTTAATTTCTTAAGTTTGATCTTCTGTCTTTCACCAACTTTGAAGAAATAAAGAGTATTCTGGTTTATTAAGAACAGCAGCATTAATAGACTGGCTTGGCATTGGCTACACTAAAAGCAACCAGCAATTTCAATTCCTACCTGAAAGGAAATTGCAATCTCAGAACACAAAGAGAGATTCTAAAACAAACAATATTGTAAGCATATTTAAATAGCACATTTTTCCTGAAATATCTTTGCACTCTAATCAAGCACCTGCTATCGAACTCTCAACGGGTGTGCAATAGCAGTAGATACAGTGAGCAGTTAAGTGGGGTGCATTTCAAATTCTATTCCAACTTTCTACTAGGAAACTGATTATATATTCTCAAAGATGACAGATCCTTAAATATCAAATGCACATTCAACAAGCACATTTTTTTATTCATCAGTAGCCAACTGAACTGGCATTCAAGGCAGCAAAGTTCAACCTGATTAACACAGAGACAGCTAAGCACAAATTTAAGCAAAGAAATACCCTCACTAGAGTGAAACAGTAGACACTCAATCAGTAAATACCAATTAGGCACCTAATAAGTTATCTTTTTATTTTATTTTCTCTTGTAAGCAAAAGCCAGGAAGGCTCGCTAAAAAGAAAAGTGTATTTTTCCATAAATCTCAGAGGAATAAATTTTTACATTGCAACACTAGTTCACCCAAACTTACCCTTGCATAGTGCAATTCAACTCCATAAAGTTCTAAGGTTCGTGCTGTATTGAGATAATTGAACTCTGCTTCTGCAGGAGACAACCCTCTGAAAGAAAGCAGCTAAATCAGAAACATTCTAACATGACCTCCCACATCAGGCTCCTCAGGTGAGTGCAGACAGAACATCTGCATTCATTTTACTACTTCTATTCCCACCCTGAAATCTGAATTTCCTTTCTCATGATAACCAGACTGTAACACAAAAATTTTAACAGAAAAGAATGTATGTTTCCAAAAGAACAGAAGTCTTGACAAGAGCCCACAACACATTTTATTTTAATGCACTTTATCATTTAAATGTTTGTGGAGCCCTAGAATCAGGAAATTAGTTTGACAATCCTGTATTTGGCATGGGTAAATTAAACTTAAATTACCATCAACTCACTCAAAAGTCTTTACCCCAGCTAAGAGATTTTTCTAAGCCTTTATCTGAAATTCAATGTAACATTCTACAGTTTCAAAAGCAAACAACATGACCCGATCAAGCAAATGTTTTATAAATATTGCTTACATTTTTTAAAATTTAACTAACAAAAGGCACTTAAGTTCTAAAATATGAAGGAACCATCACTGGAAAGTACCACAATGTTGCATACTGAAAAAGAAATATTTTCCATTGCCTCATTGCCTTTTCCTCTTTCTGAAAGGTCACAGACTCACACACAGGAAAGAGCAGATACTGAAGAAAAGGACTTTGTTACTTCTAAAGTAACTCTTTTACTGGTGAGAGCACAATGAAAACAAAGCCCTTACGCTCAGAACATACCCAAAGACTGAAAAAAATCTTAAAAGAAAATATATCCAGCTAAGTTAATATCCTACATAATACAGACACATACTATTTTTGGAGTATCTTTAACTTAACATGTTCATTATTTCACTAATTTAGATCCAAATATTCTGTATAGACCATCAATACTATTTATTATACAGGAATTTAATCTACCAAAAAAAAAATCTCATTATCTTAAAAGAAACAACCAAAACCAACCAACCAACCAAAAAACCCAACACCCCACCCACCCCAAAACCTTTAAGAAAAAATACTGTTTTGTTTTATATAATAGCACAGCATCAGCAGTCAGGATTTGACAAAGTCAGTATCTTCTGATGTAAATCCTTACATGTGCTGCTGATGTAATTTTGCTATTTCTTTTTCAAAGTCTTGAGGCTGGCTAGGGATGAAAGAATATTCTGAGAGGTAGCCTGGCAAGTTTTCTGAATGGTTGTAGTCTCCCAGCTCGGCTAAAATATTAAAAAGAGAGGTTATTGTTTATCACTGATGTACTTGGCATTGTGCAATGCCCCCAAATTCACACGAGTCTGCTCCCACATAATCTATGATCCACAGCAAAGAAAAATAGACAAGACATTTGAATTCCCATTTTCCCTTTTGAATAAACAGTCACAGTCTCAGTGAATATCATGGAGATTATTTAGAGAGAGCTTTGATGAAGGAAGTTTGTAGTGTTTAATTTTTAACAGACAAATTAATCCATAAATGCTGTCATTACAGCTAGCACTAAGTAGGATATATATATGTGTGTGTGTGTGTGTAGGATAGTATTGAATTTTTCTCTTGTTATTTTACCCCTGCTTGTTTTCATGTGATTACACAATCTTATTCTTTTAACACTACAACTGCTATTTTGTCATGAAGACTTGCAAAACACAGCCACTCATTCTGCATCAAGATATATTCATAAGTATTAGAAAAGTATTTTTTGCACATTCAATCGTATGGTAGAAAAGAACACATACATACACCTACATTGAAACTACTCTACTTGAAACTACTAAAAACTTTCATAATTTGTAACACTTTCCTAAAATTTTAGGAAATCACGTTTGTCAGAAAACAACATATTAACAACATTTGCTAAAATTCTTTGAGGCTTTCTAACTACACAAAAAACCCAGCTTTAAATATTTGCAATCCATGTAGCAGATCTACAGTAATAGATAAGAAACATAAAATGAAAAGTGGATAGTTAACAGTAATATTTCATGATATGGGGTCCTGGGCAGGCCAAGCAGCACTGACAAGGCAGATGAAGGCACTTATTGGAGCAGGAGGATGAGGAAAGGAAAGGTAGGAAAGAACTCTGGGTCATTTGCATCATCACAAACAGATTCTACTTTAAATAATTTAAAAACTAGGAAATTGGACTAAGTTTTATAATAGAATGCACTCCTTGCTGAAATCCAAGAGTACAGGACTGAGATCTGCTATTACATGTATTCATAAAGAATCCAGTACGTTTATCACTGGGCAGATGCAGGAATCATTAGATAGAGCTCTACACGCTGAAGAACTTAATGGAAGCAGGATCTCATGGATAAATGTAAATACAATGCACTGTGCATACCCACCACTTCTACAATATTTTTAAAAGAAAACCCATATTGCATTCTTAAAACCATAAAATGTTATCAAAATTTCATACTTCCTGTTATCTAATACTTTATCTCTTCTAAGACAAATCCCTGTGGCATGACAGCATTTGCAGTACATTTTACAGGCAGATGCAGTATGGGAGTTTTGTTTAAGAGAAACTGTTCTATTGATCAACCTAGAAAAAGGTGACCACTGAGCAAAACCATGCATAAAACATGACATTAACATTACTATATATATTTTTATGAAAATATTAACAAGGACATTATTGCTCTGATATGTACAAAATTTACAAAGTACTTGTGTGGATATAAGCATCTTTAACAGTAGAAAACCACATGAAGATGAATTAATGTATTGGGATTGCTTACTTTAAGTGTATGAAGAAAAACTGAGTGAGGAAGAAAACGAAATCTCAGTTTTCAAGACTCATTTACTCACTGGATGGCTTAAAATTGCCAAGATGAGTATTGAACTTTTTGGCCACATAGGACCAGAACTCCCTTTTCCACACCTATTTGGAGGTTCGCTGCATAATATGTTAAAAATGTTTTAGTGTCTTAAGAAATACTTTTTAGTATCATTCTCAAAGCAAAAGCCACAATTCCATGCCTCAGAATACACAGCAATAAGAGTATTGATTTGGGGTTTTCTAACAGCAGGGCTTTAAGTATTTTTTCCATATCCAATTCACCAAAACATGCTGGGGGAGGACCACCAGTCAATTTCCTTAATCCTGAGAAAATTAGCACCATGCCCACAAACACCACAATATAATGCTATACAAAGTATATTCTTTAGAAACTAATCAATAAACCTTTTTATATATTTCAGTACTAACAAGTACACAAACACTAATTATACTTACATTGAACAGCATAGGAAGCCAGAAGAGCAGCAGTATTATAAGGACAGGGCAATCTGTTTTGTTTTTAAAATGATAAATAAATAAAATTACATATTTCATATGACATTTGGCTGTTTTGAAAACCCTAGTCTTTTATAGTCTATGGAAAAATTTGACAGGTAATTATTATAAACACTTCCACTTGCATAGATAATGATTTATTCTTAATATTTTTTTATTTTTGCAGGCAAAAATCTCTCATTATTAAGTTTTTTTTTTACCAGATTTGCATTTAATGTTTAACACAAGAAAAATATCTTACCTTCCAGTAAGAATGTCCTGCTTAATTTGCAAAAAGTACTGGTACCTTATTTAGAAAAGCAAACAAAAAAAATACTATAATTAAAAAGAAAATTATTCCATCATTTTTCATCAATTTAATGTAACATGCTTTCAGTTCATGCAAAGCTAACACTTGACATTTTGCATGCTATTTCCTAAACTCTAATAGGAAAGAAATGAAACTTTGCTTAGTAAAATAATAATACAACTTGGTAAATTAAATGACTTACAGGCTATGAAGTTATGCATTATATTTCACTAAAAAAGGCTACAAAATTCACATTCTTCCTGCTTTATATAGGAAACACAAGTTGAAGTTTACATATGTGTATGGAGGTACCTTCATAAGAATTATTTGTACTCCAGGTAGACAGAACTAATTTATTGTGAGTACTTGATACTGCTGTGTTTCCCCTTATATTAATTATTCTTAGTATTTTGCAGTTACATTGTTATTACAAAAGTTGTGGACTCTATTATGTCCAACATCTCTCAATTAATTTCCCTTGAGCTTCTAAGGTTTCCTTTTAACTATCATGTGAAAAAAGTTTGTTTTAGAAATTCATCTAGCTTTTCCATGCCCACTCTTTCAAGTCAGGAAGGAGATGGATATAACAAAAAGAACAGCCAAACATTTTAAAACACAAACTATTTCCCACCAAGTATTTCCCAGGGGCAGCAGAAACACCATGACTTAAAAGCTCCAACAAGCCGGAAAGTACAAACAAATTTCCCTCTAAATTACTTCCTTTGTTTCTCCAACAAAACCCAAATATTTTGTTAATGCCTCAGAATGAATCTTTTGTTCATTCAATTTAGTTCCTTCATATTCACTCAGAAGTTTTAGAAAACTTGAAAAAAGTACAATGTTTACATCAAGCGGCAAATCACACCTGCTACAAAGCTTCACTGCTCTAGAGATTGCAGTGGGCTACCAAACAAGATTTATCAAGGTGGCAGAATCAGCAAAAGCTTAAACTTCCAAAACAAAAATCCTTGTAACAGAGTATAAAAGCTGCTATAGAATTTGTCTCCACTGCTTTTTAAATTTTTTAATAAAAATGTCACTGAGTGGCAAATTTAAACATAATTCTTGTTTTCTTAAAAATTTAAACCCGAATTTATTACTATTATAATAATCATCTGATTTCCTTTGTGTAGTTCTGATTCAAAATCTGGCCTATCCCCATTCATTATAAACAGCAATATTGTTTATGGAAAGCACTAAGGATTAAATATTTCCCAATAACAATTTCAACTAAGAAATTAAAGCAAAAATATATTGCTTTATTACACATATATGACTTCTCACAACTGTGTAGTCTTCAGAAAGTGGATTATCTACTGGTTTAAGGCACACATTTACAAATGCACACAGAGAAGTCCAATTATTTACAAGCTAACAGTAGAAAGGTGTAACAGTAGAAAGGTAAAACATTCCATTTTTGTAAGAAAATGAAGGAAAACATTTGTAAACTGACAAGCAAAGACTGTGCTCAACTCCTACAAAACCATCTAGAGATTCTTTAACTGACAAGAAAGGCAAGAAACTTAGTTTAAAAGGTATTAACCTCAAGAAGTTAAAACTTAGACATGAGCCAGGCTTTAGAGATCTCAAAATTCTTCAAATACTTAAAATGCATATTGAATCAAAAAAGCATAAAGAAAATTTCTTTGCTTTTACTGATTAATAAATGCAATAAATTAAATTAAATTAAATGGATATGCTTCATATACTTTGCTTGAGCATCCCTTCACAAATATACAGCTGCACCTCCATTTTATTTGGCTTATTTTGGTATAAAGCTTTATTAGAAATATTTCATGGTACTAAAAGGACATCTTGATTAAGGGACACCAAGCAGAGTTCATCTTGTGTCCACTGTTTTCAGCGAACAGTGAGGTTAATGGCTTGTTAGCCAATCACCCCAGTTTGAACACTGAAGCCTCACATATTATTGAGCAAAATAGGAAATCAATAGAAGCTTTAGCAAAGCAGATCTGCAAAAGCCTGAACAGACTCCACTAAAACAACAAAGGCAGCACTGCATGACCATGTTTTCATCTTGCTTATATAGCTATAGCTAGAAAAGGGCAGGACAGAATTATTGCTAATGGAGTCAATGTTAATAAGCAATTCTTCCTGCCATGAGGAGAACTAATGAAGCTTCATTCCCTCCCCAGACAAGTTCTTGAAGCAAAGCTCTCCAGCACACTGGGCTCCCACTGACCTCTCCTGACCTGGGGCATTCAAACCCACCTCGCTCACGTGAATGCACGAGGTCTAACAAGACACGAGCTTGCACTGAACCTTTCCCTGACATCTCTCCATACAGCTTCATGTGCACAGCCATTCCTCTGTTCCCATGGAATTTGTAAAAACTGAGCATTTTGGAATAGTCTCAGCTTCAGCTGGAATTGTCAGAAGTTTGCACTTCCTTTTCTTTCCCTTTTTGGGGTGGGAATACTGATAACGTCAAAGGACCTGTATTTGTGACATGGTATCCTAACTTCATTCCAAAAAAGCCCATGGAAAATCTCTCTCTCTTTATAATAATTCCAAATACAAGTGAGTTTTCTCAGGGGCAATTAGGCCTATTAGCAAAAAAGCCAGAGCTGACCTAGATACAGAAACCATACATTATTTCTCATTTAAAAGAAAGCGGTGTTTATAGCTTTGTATTTAGAGAATAGCACTTCTCCAGTTTTCTCCTCCTTCATGGTTTACTTCACACTGATCAACATTTATCCTTTTTTCATCTCCTCAAGAACGTTACATATTTTCCTTTAATTCAAAAAGCATGTTTTTCATTATTTTGGTAAATTGCCAAATTTTCCTAGAGTAAATATTTCAATAAAACAAAGTCTCATCCAGGATTTCTGGGACTCATTTTAGTGAATTCTGTCTGCATAGATATGTGCAAAATTTTGTCCAAAATATGACAAATCAAGGGAAATGATAAACAAATGTGGACTCAAATTGTCATAGTTTTGGTACTTGGGTTTCAAAAGCTATCCACAATAATTTTTTTGAATGGAGCTGACCTGTTTTCAGAATGGCCGACATCCAAAAATTCCAATCTGTCAATTCATATCATTTATGTAGAGGGCCAGAAGTAATTAAAAATACGGAAAAATTGAGCCATTTCTTCAGGGACTAATTACAATTCACAAGTCTCTGATTTTGATTCACTCTAGCATTTTCTTCAACAGATTTAAACACACTGCTATCAAAATAAGCTTATGCGACTCAAACTACAACTACAGAGAGATTGATTTTATTGGTACTAAGCAGAAAATTGGGGAGTAAGGTGTAAAAAAATGCAGAATGCTCAGAAATTTTTTAGTCACAAAGGGGGTTTCAAGGAAGGACAGAATTAAATTTGTACTTATTGGTAAATACTGAGACTAAGTCCTTCCTCTTTTTTCTATTTTCCCTTTTCTGTTTCTACTTGGTAGTACTTGCTTCATGTAGCTCCTTCACTTTGCATATAAATTCCTAAGTTTACTCACAGGGGCTTTTTGTTACATTGATTTGGTACAGCTGCATAGTTCATATCTGTAATTATTAGATAAAACTTAAAAGCTTGTACATACAAGAAAGAGTTAAAAGAAAATTTCCATGTAATACTGTAAAGAAATTAATGGCTGTTTTAGAGAACTATTTTATTGACAAAACAACCAGACCTACCGTGTATATTCTTCTTGGAGCTTGTTTGGGTCACTTACAAAAAACTTAACTCTGAAGTTCAGACTGTGAGGAGATCCTCCTATGGTCAAGAAAAGTTATTTCTAATTAATCAGGGCACCCTGGAAAAATAGCATAATAACAATAGATGAATTGACGAAATACATACATTACTCACTTTTTAATTGTTTCCTGATAGGTTTGTTTGGATCCAACCACCTCTGGAAAGAGACAAATTGTAACACCAACTTCAGAGAAACCAAGTACACATCACAGCCTTATACAGCAAGAAACTGGTGCTTTTCTATTACTTTTTACTTGGTCTTTTACCAAAATGCCTCACTGGCATACTCAGGCTTATTAGTGATTCTGGAGACATCACCACTATCATCAACTGCTACTACTCTTCTTTCCCCAGGATTAACCTGTTTTACAGCAGTAATTCTACTTTGAGTTGCTTCTATGATTGTCACAGGAGCCAAGAGAGGTCAGAACCCAACTATGCTGTGTTTAACAACTGTCATTGCTCTTTAAGAACTACCAATGGCAGTGAAGAGCTGTAAGCAGGCTCATTTACCCAACTCAGAAGTTAATTTGTTTAATTCCAGTAATTTGTACTTCCAGGACTTCTGACTCTGGATTTTGCAGGTCTGGCATATCCAGGGAGTGCTTCCCCTGGCTCAAATTGTCAACCTGAGTGTTAGCACTGGTACATCACTAACTAGATCTTGGAAGCCAGAGACTCAGCACTCAGCCTCCTGGATTATAGACTACAGAATAATTTTACTGAACAGTGCCAAATCGTGATCATTTCTACAGGAGAACACTGCTTTGTACAGGCAGAGCTTTATAAAAATCAATGTCGCAAATTTCAGATAAAAGTATGGCTGTCTGTAAAGTTCTGCAAGTTGTTTAAATCACAGTCCATCAGCCACCCAGCAGTGTCTGTACACACCCACATAGTCCAGGTAATCCCTAAGTCTATATTTGGTACAAATACTGTTCAATTCCTTGTGCTGCCTTGCAAGACAAGTCCACAAGCCTCAGGAAATCGTTACATGGGCACAGTTCCTTTGGAGTGAGAGACACCTAACCCAGTAAACCCTCACACTTATCACAGGGCTTTTTTTTTTTCAGGTGAGGGAGGAGGAAGCAAACACACAGGTACCTGAGCTACCTGACACACACTATGGATCAGAAGTTAGTCCTGTGTCATTTTATGCATGAGGAATAACAAACAATGATGACTAGATCCACAGTCTGTATCCTTGTAGTAGTTAACTCAAGAGGAAGTGGAGACAGTTTGATACAGCCTCAAAAGCATAGTTATCTTAAAAAAAAAGCCTCATAGAGGATCAATTAACTTTTAAGACTAAATTTAAAAGCTTAAAGAACACCCTAGCCAGGGATATATATGAATTTTATATAAGAATCTTTCAAAATATGTTGAAAGAGACTTGATTTTTAGTTTTATATTAATAGTATAAAAACTATAAGGGTTCTGCAATTCATGATAACCATGTTTAAACACAATGCTAGAGGTTTCACACTCAATTAGCAGAATCCCCTTTTCCTCATCATCTTTGTCTGCTGCTGCATTAACTATATCTTAGCAATATTCTGCTGAGTTATTTCACAAGTAACTAGAATATTTGTCAACCCAATATAGTTTCCTTGTCCGAATAAACCAAGCGCAAAAGTGTGTATCAAAACCTCAAATTAATCAAACTTATACCTTCTTCAAGCTTGCATGACTAATATCGGTAATATTTCTTTTTAGCTCTGACACATTGTTTTCAAATAGATATGTGCTGAAGAGACAAAATGTTTAGAAATTAAAAAAAAAAATCTTAAAAGTATGTGCTTGTAACAAATACCTGTTAAATCATTCTTTCAGACTAACCCTTAACCAGACCCTTGTATTACAGTGTTGTGTTCATCTGTTCACAGACAGATAAACTAAAAGAAAGAGAGCTTAGAGGTCCACCCTTTGGAAAGCCAGATAAATTTCTGAATGGTGAGTGAAATATGGAGTGATATTCAATTAAATACTTCTTAAACAAAGCTGAAAAATAATTCAGTCTTTTCTTCTATGTTTTTTCAGCATGAAATAAAGTTTAGAATAAAAATATAACAGGGGCAGTCCACTAATGTCTTAATAGATCTGTCAACAAGTGAATGTGGCTGACTTTTGATGCAGAAGTTGGGAGGTAAGTTTTGACCTCATCACTGTGCTGCCCATACAATAAGAATTAGATGAAGAACTGTCCTATAAGGAATAATACTTAGCTTAATTACACTTCGTAAAGCAAGTATTGACCATTTGATACTTACAAAAGAAAATATCCAAGAAGTGTTCTTTAGGCAATCAAGATCCCAGTAGGGCACTGTAACTAGTGCAGTGAATGTTACATTCGCATCTCTTGGTTTCTACTCGTGATTTACAAAGTTTCAGTCGTGTACAATTTCCTTTCAACTAAGCCCATGAACTGTTATCAATACACAGTGCAAAGGGAGTCCCTTTTTTGTTAAGGTGATGAGAGATGACTGCCCTTGTCAGATACCGGACTATATGAAGCACTGTTGAAAGACCACCAGGTATCTGGGCTAGAAGCTCCATACGTGACAATCTAACCCCCCCCCTGTTATTCTGTAAGTCCTCATGACAAAAACAACCACAAAATAAATTTAAAACGTTTACTTTTTTGACAAAGATAATGCAATCTACTAAACAGATACAATAAAACAAGCAATATCCTTTTAAGATACTACTTCATAAGCACAGAACTCAGTATTTCACTCCAAACCTGTGACTATTAATGAGTAATTTTATCATAACTACACGATGATACGGACCCTCGCAAATGACACAACTGGAGAAGATGGCACAATCTTACAATTGCTTCTATTTACCTCTCTTTAAATAACACAAAGTACAGTAATGAACATGATTACGAGTTTTAAAAATGTACTTATAAAACAGAGTCAACTTACAGGGTTATCAGTAGATTCATCTGCCAACTGTAAACCAAAGTAATCTCTCTCTGTCAGATCGAGATGCTTGAAGACTACGTCCAATAGAACTTGGCCCTGATCATGTTTCTGCAGAGAACAAATACAGACCTTTTCTTTAATCACTAAATATATACAACTGGACATACAGATTTCATGCAGGTAGAGCACATATAAATTCTTTCAGATGTGCTCTAGCAGCACTATTTTAAATATCACAAAGTGTATCCCAGCAGCACTATTTTTAAATGAGCTTCATCTCTTTTTGAAACATATGTAAGGAAATGATTTTTGTTCTCTGTCATTTTCTGACAGTAAGAACTTCTCACTTCTCAGTTAGCTACATGATTATTTCTGAAAGCCTTTCATTAGCCAAATTTGATATTTAAAAGGAGCACAGAAAAGGGGAAAAAAAAGTACAGGAATTAATAAAGAACTCAGTGCAAAGAATCTTGTTTGGGTCACTGAATCAAATGTACGGGTCTATACAAATTACCCTTCCTTAACTGAAAAATCTACCCCCGATTTTAAGTGAACCAACATATTGAAACTGTTTCCAAAGTTTAATGGCAGAGACAGCTGAAACAGGCAAATATCTAACCAAGAAGTGTCATTTACATATGTTCTAAGATAGCACTTCACTCTAAATGAATTAATTCAAACTAACTGAGTAACAGTAACATTTCTTTTCAGAGTCAAGTGAACAAACTTGATTTCTACTACATGGACAAATGTTACCTATAAAATGATATAAAAAGAATCTGTAGTTGTTAGTACCTAGAACTTTTTTGCCTAACCTGAAAATACTGCCACCATAGTAATTGAAACAGAGTGTGTCATTATGACAGGACTCAATAAATACATTTGGTGAAATCTTTAGGGAGTTTCCCAAAGAAGTTAAGTGTCACAGCGTCTTGAAATACAAAAGACAAGCAAAATTCTGCAAGAACTGTCAAACAAGAAGAAATATGAAAGAGATGATTGATACACTTTCCACCCAGATTTTCTACTTTTCTGTCACCAGGCAGAGAAGCTTCTAATAATCTTCTAGGTGCCAAGTATTATTGCAGCTACTGTGGATTTGATGTATCTTGCCTTGTTTACTGTAGGCAGTAAGATATTTTAGAGTTTTAAAACAAAACCCCTGCTGTTCTGCACCCAAAGGACTCTGCTTCATATAGAGATCGCATAAGTTTACCTTTACAGCTGTTAAAATGGAAGTATGTAACTAAAAGATCAAGATAAGGTTGCAAGTATTTCATTAATATCCACACAAGAGAAAAATCTAAAAATCTACCTTCAGACATCTGTTAACATCTAAAAGCATCCTACCAAATCTATTTTTGTTCAGATGAAATTACACTGAAATTGAAAAAACAGTCAGAGGCAGTTGCAAAAACTCCAAGAAGCATGATGATTTATTTCATAATAATAATAAAATAGTGGAGAATAGTTATCCACAAATTATGCTTGAAATAATCCCAGGAGGACAATTATACCCATAATTCTGCACATACCTTTAAGTTGAAATTATTTCAGGTCCCATACAAATTTGGCTAAATTGAAGTGACCTAAGAATTCCTGTATTTACTTTGCAAAATACCTTACTTTTTAAAAAATTATACAGAGAAGATTTCTTATGAAATGTAGGACCACAATTGTTAAAAAGTCCACCACTGAAAATTTTACTTTACAAATTACTAAAAACAGGCCAAGAAAAAAACAGATGTTAAATGTAACAATAAATGTACAGCAGCATAAATACATAAGGCATTTTTTTACATACAATCCAAATACAGTCACTTTAATTTTTACTAAATTAGGAATTTCTGTTATATTTTGAAATAAACCAATAATCAGTGCAGTTTTTACAGCAAATAAAGCTAATTTTAAAATTACACAGAAACACTAATTGCCTCTTGGCATTTTTCCCACATAGACTTAAATAAGAACACAAACTAAGAACTTATAACAGTAACTGCCAGAAAATGGGAGATGTCTGGAACCTAAGTTTAGCCTTGCAATTACCACAGCTGACATGTTACTTCCTCTAACAACATGCAGATACCATCTCTGTAGCTTTCTTCCAATCCAATCCAGCCAGTGTATACTGTTTTTTAAATATCTGAATAGATGTTTCCTCATGAAAAAGCTTAGAACTAGCTGATCAGTTTGAATTAAGAAATACAGAATATCATTCCACGACCGCAAGGAAGGGATTTTTCCTGCAATTGCGCAGCAAATTCAGTAAGAGAAGACAGGTTTCAACATGAAGCATTTGTTTGGATCAAAATGTTTTACTCAGTGCAAAATAAAGATAAGCATCTAGCAAAACCAGACCTTAGCTTAACCCATCTCTGATATTTATGTAATAATGTTGCAGATTGCCAGAGTAGGTGAAGGTCACAATTCTGCTTGTTGAGAAAGATCCAAAATATCTGTGATGTTATCGTAACATTGAATAGCTGCTCAAAATTTTAAAAGTATGATAGCAAGTTTAAGTATGATTTTTTTTTTACAAAAGAAGCAACCCCAATAAATGTAGACGAGCATAAAAAGAAACCTGCTTTGTTGCTACAGGTACAAGTTAAATATTATTTCCTCATAAAACAAGAAATAACAAAAAGATCTATGAAAAATGGGAACTAAGACAAAACCGCAGGAGTTAGACACAAAAATGTCCAATTTTTTCTCTGAATTGAAAAAGTAGAGGGTTATATGTACTTACTATGCATTGCTGGCAGCAGATTGTCTCACAAATTTTGGCCTTTTAGGACAAATTTGACATAAACACTAGACATCAATATGTTAACCGCATTTTATGAACTATTTATTATCTAGTACCACTAGATACATACAGATCCATTTTTAATTGCAAAGTTATTGTCACTTGTTCACAAACACCATTCGTGAAAATTTAGGCAGACACCTGCAATTACACAGGTTTGACGCCTCCTTACCAAGTACCACCCTCTTCCCAGTCTGCATTACTGACATTCTGGTTTTGCTGCTGCCAACAGAACTGGCTGCACCCAGTTTGCTGTTTGCTAACAGCACGAGACATTGTTGCCAGCCTAAATAAATTTGGACTTCTGATGAGAGAGGAAGGGGATGAAGGTTCTGGGCTTTCCTGGAGCCCCTTACAGCTCTGCTGCTCACACATTTGTGGGAGGGAGGCTGTGCTGCTCCTTCACTACTGACAACACAGAAAGCCTTTCCCTCGCAGCTCACAATGCCTGGGTTGCTGCTCCAGGAGGTGAATTCTCCAATACTGCACAACTGTCTCCTTTCCTTCTACAGCTGATGCTATTCTTTTCTTTTATTTTTTTGTCAAAGAAAAAAGCACAAATATCTAAGTAATGCTGAAAATTAGATTACTAAAAATTTTAACTTCTAAAATTACAGGGGCCTGGTATGGAATTTATTTCGTTTGTTCTTTTCTTGTCTGCTTTATTTTACAGATTTTTAGATTTTACTTCCATTAGAGTGTAAATTCATTAAGTTTGAAATGAGTTCTAGGATATTAAAGGCTCCAAATTGAAACATTTGTCCATGACCATTAACCTTGCTCACAGAACAACCCACCCCATCTACCTTGACTTAGTTTTCACTCAAATTTAGTGTAATCCCCTTATCTATCTATTGGCTTTCAGGAAATAGAAGTAAACCAGCCGGCATGGAAAACATAATTTTAGGTATTTAAACAAGTAATTAAAACAAATTAAAGTAATTTGATCTCGAAGAAACAGTTTTACGGTAATGCAAATCATCTTGATCATGTTGTTAACTCATGTAAGCCTCCTTTCTTCCAGCTACACATTCTACTGCAGTCTGCTTTTCAGGATTGAAGGAGGATTTCCTCATTTGGTAAGCAGAGCATTTCAGAGAGGGTTTGTACTCCTCAAACACATGCACAGGTTAATTCCAACTGATTCTTCTGCCTGGAACCAATGCAGCCTTTCTCTGGCTACAATCCATGGGGATTATCTGGTTTGATTTGTTACGCTCTCTACAAGGTAAGGCTTAGAACAAAGGCTCCTTTTCTGCAGATCAATGAAAAGGGCTGGTTGAAATGTGAACTTAGAACATCACATAAATTATCAAGAGACGCTGTCTGTGATCAGCACTTTGCTGTTGGAGAAGAAACAGCATTTGAGTACATTTTTATTAACACACCACGGCATCCTCCAGATGATTAACTTTTACAATCATTAGGATACAGAATACCTATAGCAATCACCAGGAGACAAAAAAAAAAAGGTGCTAATTTATCTGATGTTATCTTTGTTCTTCCTATTTTGAAAACAATTCCATAAATATTTATGGCTAAGTATAGTGTCAACCACAATAAAGTAAAGCAAAGCTATAAAACCTGAGAACCTGTAGAGCATGTAGGTTACATTTGCTACAAATGAATACTTTATTACTCCCTATTTGTGAAAAAACAGATTGAGGCTAAGATGCAAGATCAAGATGTTCAGCACAGAGCAACTTTTATAATCCCTAGCCTCAGTTTTAATAGACAAACTTGCAGGCTGATCTGTATAAGCAGTAAAGCATGATCCATGCAACTAAAATATTTAGTACACTAGGGAGGTGGTAAGAACATATCACAATATTTTTTCTTGGGAGAGACAGAGCAGACGCTTGAGGATTTATAGCAGGTGATTCTGCTTTTCTGAGAGGCACTAGTATCCTCTGAAAACATACAGCTTTTGAACACCTAGATCGAAAACAAGAACATCTCCCATACCTACTGCCCAACAATTATTCCTTATTTTTCCCAATTCTTACTTTCTTCTTAAGAAAAAACCACAAGACAGATACTTTAATGGAGAACTCATGTATCCGAAAGCAAAGATGGCAACATTTACAATTTCTTATGTGCTTCTAAAGCTTTATATCCAACGATATTTTGCACATATTGCCTTTTGGCAGGCAGTATAGACTGGGAAACTGTTAGCAAGGATGACAAGCTAAGTGATACATAAAAGGGGAAAGGATATAGGAAAAATTATCCCAGAAGGGAACGGAGGCTTAATGCTAATAAATTAAAGTCTTTAAATATCTGTCCCTCAGCTCCATCATCCAAAATTCCCACACTTTACTACTCAGAAGTCTGGAAAAAATAAGCATTTTTTGAATTAACTACAAAAATGCCTCAATAGAATATCTTAAACCCTTCCATTTTGACTGACATATCTAAAACAAATAACCACCAGCTCTGCCTCTGAACCTTAAGCCTCTGGATGTTGGATCCTTGCAAGTTTTTGCCAGATAACAGATTTCACTTCTGATCACAGCTGCAGGCTCTAACTATTGATTAAAGAACAGAAAAATGCAATCTCTCTCACAAATCTTTCCTGAAACATTCAAATATATCAATATCCTTGTTGAACGCTGGGTATCAGAATTCAGTGTAATTACGGAACATTAGAACTTTTTCAAATTAGATTTGAAATTAGAATTAGATTTGAATTAGAGTTGTCCAGACAGATTTGACAATAGCTTCACTTTCTCCCTGACTTCCCATCTGAAGTCCCATAGCCTTATTTGATACTCCTACACTCTATTTGCTGGAGTTCAATTTCCTTTTGAAAAATTTTAATTATTACACCACCTGTTAACTTTCACCATCACATTATTCAACCTTTCTCCATATAAGTCATCAATTCTATAGCTTTTAAAGTAAAAGCAGAGTTATATATCACAAGAAAACCTACAGCTTCCTTCCTGTTGAGTTCTGGTTGTTCTCACACACAGAAGACTTTAAATGCTTTAATACTTTCTTGTGAGGTCCTTGCCTATTTTTCATAGGTTTTCTTTTTTCCTCAGGAAGCTGAAAGAAAGGATTGCACTTGTGTAACATATACACAGAACCATGAACATTTTCACTAGAAAATGGGATGAATAACCTATTTTAAATTCCAGGTTCATGTGTAAAAGTTGTTGCTTTTTTCCATTAACAGTTCTCAGTATTCAGCAACCAGCTTTCCGTTTTCCTTCCTGTCATTCTCACTGGAGTAGTAGAAGGTGGTGAGTTTAAGGGAAATCAAAGAACAAGAATATTATCTGAGAAAAGCAAAGAGCAGGAAGATACTCTAAGATGTCAGCTGTGACCAAGTATAACACAAAACAGCTATGGGAAGAGCTCCCACTCCACCTCACTCGTGCTCAAAATACGAAAACCAGAATGCAGCAGAACAAAAGCTTGATTCAACTCAATTCCAAAACTGTCCTCCATTTCCACTGGACAACTTTAATCCATGAAGAGAATTACTGGAAACATATTATGCTTCGTACATTGGATTTTGAAATGAAGATGCATTAGTACTACAGAGGATGCCAGAATGACTAAGTTCCCAGTAACACTGTGCACGTGTACAAGCATGCCTGCCTGAATACAACTTCCCTTTTTATTCTCTACTTAACGCTGTTTGAAAGTCAAACTCCAGCCACACAATTGCAGCAAAGGAAAGCAAGCTCGGGCTATTGATCTGCAATAGGATAGATATTGATTGGCAATAAACCCATGACTCACATTAACGCGGAAAGCTTGTACAGTGTTATCCAGGAGAAGAACGTTGCAGACCACCTCCGTATGCTGCCTGTCCCGTGCCAGCTCAGATGCTCGTACATTGTAGGTTCTGCCAGCAGGCAATCGGAAACGTGCGGTCATTACTGTCCACACAGGGTCTGCAGGGAAAACAAACAGAAAATTTACAGAGAGCCAAAAAATGCAAATGCAAGTATGTCTCACTTCAAAGTAAGGTAAAAACACAGCAAGTCTATTACTTAAAAACTCCATTACAGACAAAAGGAAAATGAATACTACATTCACAGTAGTCAATACCAAAGCAATGTCTTACATGTGACAATACAATCTGATACCAAAATACTCAGTCCTTTACTTTCTGCCCATTGCCGGCACCCGCCCTATTTTAAGTTTGTTTTGTGGGTTTGCTGGTTTTTTTGTTGGGTTTTTGTTTGTTTTTTAAAGATTCACAACAATATTTTCAATTCAAAAAGCACTGTAATTGCTGAGCATCATGGCTACCTGCTTCCAGATACTAGATGCAATTAAGTAACTAATTTCAGTGCAAAACAGCAAAATTGCTCACATAAAAAGCTTTATAGAGAAAAAGAAAACAGCAAACACACAAGATTTTGATGCATTATTCTGCAAGACCTGTGCATTTACCTTAAAATCGTAAAACATGAGAATGCACAGTGGTAACAAAAACATTAGCATTGTTTCTTTCCCCCTTTTTTTTAAATTACAACATAAATAGTTTAATGTTTGTCAAACTACTAAATCTTCTGTCTACATCAATTTGATCAGATTTACACATTTAGTTTGGGAGCACAAACAACTCTCATCCTCTCAGCAAGCAACCATGACCACCACAAGTCCACACCCTGTGCTCAGAGCTGATAAATAAAATGCAGAAATTGACTTCACTTTTCAAATCTAAGATTCTGATTATTATCCAGTCCCTGTCCACCAAAGTCTGTATGTGCCCACCTGAAGCTATCAGCTCTATCCAATGATACCAGCTACTTTGTCAAGTGCCTCACAGGATCAAGGCCTGTGATTCACTTAATTACACACTCAGCAAACTATTTCTACATCCTTTGACAAGGGCGTAAGCAAACAGAAAGTTTCATAAGTCAAGCAGAGAATATATTGAGACATAAAATACCCTAAGAGTAGTGAAAGAACACAGGTATATTCAAACCCAAATATAGAATTGATTTTCTTGCATAAGATTATCCCCTTATCTTGCATAAGATTATGAAGCCTTCAAACACATCTACACATCCGCTTCACATTTGTGGAGGGGGATGGGAGCATATGAGGATAAAAAAAAAAAGGCAGAATCTAGCAGAGGACAGCAAACATTCCAGCAGTGATTAGAAAGTTTGCATGGATCTTAATCAGTATCTGTGCTTCAATATACATAAACGAAGAGGGAGGGGTAAGAAATGAAAGATCAATCCCTCCTAAGTAGTTGATAACTTAGATACTTAGGCTCTCATGGGAAAGTGAAAGGCCAAGAACCAAGCTGGGACTTTGCGGTTCAATCATCTTTCCACTGCCTGCAGACAACCTCGTGAGCAACTATCCTAAAAATCCCTGAGGTATTTTGCTTTTCTAGATCACATCTTCAGCTCTTTAAGTATGACCACACACCTGAGACATAAAAAAATCTGCTTGATGATCATCTATCCTTGCAAAATGCTTGTTTTGACTTACCCAGCATTTTCAGATTAACAAGTACTTGCTTCCTCACCAGACAGCTTTTTTATTTTGGCTATTCAGTCACTGGCTTCAGAAGTGAAATGCTGTATTCATGTAGAACCACAGCAAGTTTACTTTTGTTTAGCCAAACCAACATGACAAACTAAACAATACAGAGACTAGACAAAGCCACCAGCTGCTAAATTTATCACTATATCTTAATGACAAATTTATGAAAAATTGTGTCACAAGCATTAAAATTCTGAAGTGAAGCCTAAAAACAAAGTCCATCTGACAATTCCTCATGAACAGGCTGCTTCTGCTATAACTTCTACAGATCTCTAAGATAAAAAGCAATAGAAAAACCTTTAAACACCGAAGGGGAATTGAACCTCCACACCAGTGATCCAAGCCAACCAGCTAACATTTCATAAACAGTGTTTTGCCACACAGACACAATCTAATAGCCTTACTAGTCATAAGGGCATAAAGGCTGGCATTATCAGTGCCACAATTGACAACTACAGTCAAAATTTTAGGATGGTATTTGCTGCTGACCTGAAACTAAGAAAATTTCAGAAAAACAGACAATTTGATAAAAACACTTTCCCCATATCACAGAAACAACACCTTGACAGGTGTAACATACAAGGATTTGAAAAAGTAGCAAATTAACCAAGAAACAGTGAGTGTAATTTTCAGAGTCCTTTCCTACAAATACAAATGCTAGTGCACTAAGTACTGCAGTCCAAATCCATCCGGTAGTGAGCTAGGAGAGTCTAACTCAACAATACACAGTTTTGCAGCAGAGGGGAAAAAAAGACTTGATAAAAACTTGTTAGAAATATGTTTTAAGAGAAGAAAAAGGTAAGTCTCACCTCTTCTCCTGTTCTTTCCTCTATTTTTGTCTTATATGGTGATCAAGACCAGCAATATTTTTTCCTTCCTCATCACTGCCTTAAACCAGACAGAAAACTGGGTTTCAGACGCAGCAACAAATCCGTAAAAGTGAGCAAAGAGAAAATCATCCCTTAGTGGCCCTCAAAATCCTTTAACACCATGAAACCATTCATTCTGTCCCTTCGACAGACCCAACCTGCAGATCTATCAAGGTTCTTGCTGTAACACAGATCATCTCTGCTCCCAACAAAAAACCTTGCGTAGTTACAGACGACTGGATTTTTCTCAATGTACATGAATGAAATGATAAGATTCAAGAAAGGGGCACTGTATGATGAGTTTGCTATGGAAACAGCTATATTGGGTCAGAACAACAGTTCATGTAGTTCGCAGACTGGAAGGGCAACACATCCTCCACTTTCTTTAAGGAAGAAACAAACAAATAGGACACGCACACTTCTCATGCTGTTTCATAGTCTGGAGTTCAGCATCTTCCTGGTGTGAAGCTCATAGTCCCACCATGCTGGACATCAGTCATTCATGAATGTTTTCTTCACAGACTAAGAAACTATGTTTTGTACTTTCAGATTACGCAATGAAACATTATATTCCATGTTCCACATAAAATACACAGTAGTTGGAACCACCATCTCACAGCAGACTTGCATCTCATGCAAGTTTCTTGCATGGAACTAAGAGGTTTTTGCAATGACAGAACACAGTTTTAAAAGCATAATGACTCAAATCCTGAAATGCATCTACAAAATGGAAATAAAACAGCCATGGAAGTAATAGAGAAGAAGGTGACAAAAGACTGTCTTCTGCAAGCCACATTCAAAGTTACTCTTTCCCTACATGCCAGCAAAGAAACTACGGAAGTATGTAGGGAATATGTTAAAACACCTTCACCATCACATGCACTTTCAAAAATACTCCTCCTTCTAAGATCTGCCAAGGTTACTACATGGGACTGCTTTGTGGCCAACCATGTACACACAAACCGCATTTAAACCTCCATCAGCACATGTACACTTAACAAAAAGGATGCACAAACAGACCCTGCAATTACTGACAATTTTACTGACACACTCATTTTACAACATAATTGGCCCCAAACTATACCCATATCATCTTTGCTACTCCTTTCTTTCAGAAATACATGCACCAAGAACACGGATAGTATTTATGTCTCCCAAACACATACTGCCAATCTTGCTATATATTTTGAAAACTTACTGATAGTGAGATGGCTAACTATTGCTTGTAAGGTTACAAATTACAGCTGATTTCCTAACAAATACTGATATATAAAATGAGAAAATCTGATAGAAATTCAGCTACACTCATTGCATACTTCTGCAATAAAAACATTATAGCTAATGTTAGTATGGAAGAGAGGACTCCTTTAAGATCCAAAGTAAAATCTGCATCCTCAAAAGAAATAGGAGTAAAAAAAACCAACAAACCGAACCTGAGACTTAACAAAAAAAACCAGTTTAAGAACAACTGGCTTAAACAGCAGTTTAAGCTTTAACTTAAGCAAGGTACTACTGTGTGTACATATCAGTGCCACAGCCACTTAATGCTAAAATATTTTTATACATGCAAGTGGATAATTTAAACTGGACTTAATCTTCGCACATGATGAAGGTTTTCTGCTAATAATTTTTCAGTGTCTTCTGCTACGCATGTAATGCTTACGTATGGGAATTAACAATCTAAAGGACATGCTACTACAGCAACTGGAGAAGGATAGAACTCCACTTACCTCTCAGGTCTGTGGAGGGAGTAAGTTGAACATTTCCTGCCTGAGCTCAGGTTTCAAGTGGTGAAGCAATTCCAGGGAGTGTTCCCTATCAAAGGGCAGAACATTCTCGCAATACTGGCTTGGTTAAGGCACTAAAGAGCATACAGAAGCTTCACAAGTGAATTTTCGGCATCCTTTATTCTTTTATGTAAATGCATACAGTATAACGACAATTTGCTTGGGCTTACAATAAACTAACTGATTTTAAGCAGCTTAATAAATAAGCAGTTGGTTAAGCAGGTAATTAACTGAAATTTAATTTATCCCAGAGTGCAGCCAATTTGCTGACTTCATGCAAACTTTCTTTAAATGAACTCTTGATGTAATGTATAGAAAAACAACCACCTTAACACATTACTGCATGCACATGTGCATGCAAGGACATGAGAAATTTCATTTTTCATGGCTCATCTAAAGCAGCTAAAGAAGCTCACGCATTGCCAGATTTCCATTTGTTTAGGAGCTCGTATTTTAGCAACCCAGAAGGCACAGATTTGCACTGAGGCCCACCTGCTCATTTGGGTCCAACACAGTACATCAATTTCCTACAAGAAGTAGGAAAGTAGGTCAGTCTCACAGAAGACCCACGTTCCTATAATATGATGCAGCCTGAATATATTAAGTAAATGGCAGACCCCATTGTTATTAAAATTATCCAGACAAATTTATTATATATATATTTATATGTAACAAAAAACACCCAAACCCTTTTAAAAGTAAAAGACAATTCTGAAGGTTTAAACAGAATAATACAAGATATTGCAATTCAGACAGTGAGGTACACCTAGAGCCCATCTTCATATACACTGAAAACATTAGTGACACTACATTAAATGTTTGAATTTAAACTAGTTTGAAAATGCTAAGCATTAGCTGCTTGTGCACTTTTCTGAGGGAATTCCACATTAAGCCCAAAGAAGAGGTCCAAATTTTTTATCTTTCAAAAAATTGGTTTTGAAAGCTTTCAGCAACAATTCTGATGCACTGCACAGCTTCAATACCTTGCTTATAAATCAAAGCAGAGAAGAAATGCATTTTCATTTAAGTGAATCAACCCAAGCACTACAATCCTGAAATTGTTCCAATGAGAGTTGAACTTGATGATCCTTGTGGGTCCCTCCCAACTCAGGATATTCTGATTCTGTGATTCCTTCCTGCTTTATGCTGACCAAATAGTGGAAAGTATCTATCATTCATTAAAGCTGATATTCAAACACTGACTTATTTCACTTTGCAGTCACCAGGTGCAAGCCTTCCAGCAAGACTTCTAGCCAGGCAACAACATCATTAATGATTCCAGGCTCTATCAAACCTTTTCATCTTATTTCTAAGTTTATTTAGTATCAGTTATATATAAATTGACCACATTCATTCTACTTAAGGAAGATAATATACTCCTGAAATCTAGTAATATGACCACTTATTAAACTTTTCCTAAAACTTCACTGAAAAAGAGGGATATGACAGCTTTCCTGTTGACCAAGTGTGACAGTTACTGTGACCATACAATGTAACTACAGCCACCAGTTCCCCAGTGCTACTGCAGTGCTCCTACTTCCCAGTGGTGGAAAGAGAACACTGGATACAAGGAGATACTGGCTTTGGAGGTCAGGAAGCTGAAGTTCCCACAACCTCTGCAACTTCTCTCCACTGGAGGGTAACAAGACTATGCCCTCTTTAGCCTGGTATCTGCATGGGGCTGGCAGCTCCCAGACTCCAAACTCTCCTTCTCCTGGGTCAGGAATTCCTGCATCCTTCTATACAGGCTGGCCCTGAGCAGGCTCCATGCTTCCTGTGTACACGAGTTTAACTGATCTGCAGCAGCTTCTATACATTCCTACAAGATCTCTATTATCTGCAGACACTGAGCTGCTTGAGCAAATCCCTCAAGGATGTCAGAAGTATAAAACAGTAAAGGAAAATCCTACTTCACTTCTGAAAGCCACAAAGAGAAACATACTCATGTTCTCCTCAAAACAGCCATTATCTCACCTGCATTTCACCGAATAAGCTACTCTTACATCCTCCTTTCCCACATCCTTATTCCTCAACCATAGAAAGAGCCAAATCTAACAAAAAGAGCATTAGTTCTTAAAGTATATATGACAGTTTCAAAAATTCTGGGCCTGAAGTTCAACAGCTGAGAGAAAATTTGAATTTAGCCCCCCTCCTCCACCATCAGCTTTTCCTATAAATGAACCAGTAGCAGAGAACTAATTTAATATTCTAGCCACTTCCTCAGATAAATTTCTAAGATTGTCAATGCATCTCATGAACACAAGGATTTAATGGGGTTGGCTGCAGATTTCAGTGTCGTCTTGATGCCTAAATTAATAAGCATTCTCAGTTAAAAAATTATTCAAGGATATTTTTTAAACTAAGATCTCCTTGAATAATGCTTTTTATCTACTTCTTCTGAAAAGAGGTTTCAAATTTGAACAACTGCTGTGTGATATCAAGCAAGATTTTCACTGTTTTAATCACATAATTACTGATGGAGACAAAGGTTAAAGATGAAACACCTTGCTCTGTCACTCCCAGATGTTCATACTTTCTAACATAAAAATAATAATTAATGAGTGTTCAGTCACTCTACATAGGATCTGTTAGCTGGAGGCTGTACACCAGAACACAGAAAATTAGGGAGATAATACTGTAGCACCCCACAGTTTTCCCTGAAAAATAAACTATTTGGACAATTTGACAATTCCCTCCCTTGCTCCTCCCTGCCCCCAAGAAGAAGGGCACAGCTAACAGAGAAGCCTATTATAAATGACACTTCTATCTAATTAAATATCAATACTCATTATAATTGAACTGCATGCACCACACTCACAAAAAAGGACTCAAATTCAGCTGATCCCTTTCACTGTTTTGAGTCTGAAGTAGGACAGTACAGGAAGACTGGTATCTGCTTTGCCTCACTGCTGTATTCAACATTTCAGGAAACACAAAACAGCAAGGTAATATTCATTAGTTTGAGATTACAAATTGAGATTGGCACTTTAGGAGCAATATTAATAAAAAAAAGAGTTCTAAGGAACCATGCCATCAACAGTGACAATTATTTTGAACCTAAACCCTTTATGTCCTCCCTTTCTTCGCTCAGTCATGTTTCACATGCAGACAATAACCTTTCCACCTTCACTATCCAGGACTCTAGATGAGATAAGAGCCGGAGAAGATATTAAAACTTCTTTGACAAGGAAAAAAAGAAGTGGGGAAAAAACAAAAAGGCAAATAGAGTTATAAATTCCAAACAACTCAATATGTCTCATTTTAGACCCATTTTTAAGCTTCATAACACCTGTCCAAGCCACAGTTTTGGAGTGCCAGAGAGGCCGAAGAAACTCAACCAATACACTAAAAGTCTGCAGCCAAGAAAGCACCAAAATTAAAAGTCAGACTCTTCCCCCACTTCCCCCCTCCATCCTACTTCATCAGGGCCCCCATTTCCCTTTTCACTGCACCAGTCTTAAAGGCCAGAGTGTGAACAAATGCAAAGACAACAGAAAGCCACCTTCCAGCAATTCCTGCCAGCTCACAGCTCAATACTCACTGACCTGACGATAACAATACTGCAGAAGAGACAGGAACTTTCCATCACTTTCACATGATGCAAGAAAAATGTCCAGAGTGCAAGTGCCTTTAGGCAAAGCTCCACAGTGAGCACCTGTGGTTATTCACAAGCAACACAAACCCACCTGTCCTGCAGGTGACACACTGAAGCCATGATCACAGTGGAAACACCATATGAATTTGTGTAGGGCTTCTGTTTCTGATCCTAAGACTCTTCATTACTAGGTGCTATTCAGGGGTTAGGGAAGTTTTATGGAACAAATTACACATACATTGGAACAAGATGTGTGAAGAACCTCACATGAGGTTTCAGAGATTACTTTGAGCGAGACAGTAGAAAATTTCTCTGTAATACAGAATACACTCATATAAACCTTAAGGACCAGAAAAAACAGCACACCTACTCTCCTATTAAACAATGGATTAGAGTTGATCTTGAGGAATCATCTGATCACAGTGTGACTGCTTTACAGAATGGTTTAGAAAAGCCAAACCTTGGTGTGAAGAAAAAGACAGAAGGCAGCTGAGGCTAGAAATGTCTTTAAATAACAACATTGGTATCATGTAAGGCCTGTTATATGAAAACACAAGTTGATGACAAGCAGCAGCTAGAGCAGTGGCAGCTTGTGAGGCACAAACCTCGAGAGGGAAGAGGCCCCAGGAGCACAGCTCGTGCCACTTCAGCCAGGCCGGGCAGCAAACACACACAGGCACCAGCAGCAGCCCACGCTCCTGAGGAGCCACTGAGCACAGGAACAGCAAAGCCAGCAGGGAAAAAATCAAATCTAACTTTAGTTTTTAAAAAGCCAACTGATCCCTGTGGAAGGGCAGATAGCTGAAGCAGTCAGTAAAGGATATGTCTGCCAGGAAAAACAAGAACAGGAAGAGAAGCACTGCTTAAATATCACTAAATGGTGACTTCAACTATCCTCCTATATTTAAAAAATATTCTAAATTAAACAAATATGCAAATGCATTTATAAGACTTGAAACCTCCTTGTTTCCCAGTATGCAGCTGTCAGTTCATGATATTTGGAGGTGCTTATCATGTGCAAAGATTACTAGGAATAAATGGAAAAGTTTTCCAAGTGAGTTCCACCTCCATTATTTTAAACTCGATTCTATCCATAACCTGCCCTTGTTTGAAAATAGCATTAAAAATGGTAATCCATGACCTTCACACAGATGATTACTACATCTACCTCTTCCCATTCCTGGAGCTGGATCTCTTATTCTTGCTTTTATGACTCAATGCTATAATAAGATGTAATAAATGAAGACTATAACGAAACATTACTAAAATATCTTGATAGAGACTTCTCAAAATAAATTCCCAGTACTTTTCAAAATGTGTTCTTAAAGTAGGTTAAATAGATTTAAATAGATCTTTCATTAAAAGGAAATCTGGCTCTGATATAATTCTAAGATCAGGAAGCCTAAATATTTACCTGTCAAAAGAAAAAAGGGCTGAAATCAGTGCAAGTTCAGACAAAGTACAGAAGCATCGGGTGATGATAACTTAGTACTTAGTATCTTGCTTAAGGGGGAGGGGAAGGGAGGAGAATATACACCCCCTACCCCAAAATCCCCCAAATCCAAATGTCTTCCTACGGTTTTCCTCAAAGGTATCAAGGTGTAACTAAATTTGATTCCCACTCGCAATATGACTTAAAAAAAAAAAACCCATTTCTTCACCTATTAAAGAAAGGAGTATACAGTTCTCTACAGACCCAGTAGAAAACAAAAGCTCCTCAGTATATAAAAGGAGTCTATAATTTTTTGAGCTTTTAATGACAATGCACAACTGCCTGCAGCTAGAATAACCAAGTACAGTCCTTTCATGACACTAATTATTAACAGCTCTAAACTTGAGCAACAGCCTGACTACACATGCTGAATCAAGGAAATGTAGCAAGTGAAAATTAGGTTTTGATTTCAGCTTTTCCATCAACAAATAAGATGTTTTTTTCTAAACACAATTTAAGAAATCAAAAAGAGAAAAGTTACATGCAAATAACAACTGATGGCCCTCAACAGTTGTACACAATTAAGCAGATAAAACAGGTAAAACACCAAATGATGCAAAATTACACATCCTATTTTGGTGTGACTGTAAATGAACACAAGCCCCACATCCTGTATGTTGTACAAACCTCAGCCACATTTATCTGAAAACAACACTGACAGAAAACATATGATGGAGAAAATCTGTGGGCTTGCCATTAGCCACTTGAGCAGCCACAGATCAATACTGCTGCACACTGAAGGAGCCGCAAGCCCAGAGCAGCCAGTGGAACTGGCAGCTGTAGCTCCAGCCATGGCATCTGTGTCGTGAAGCCTTTGAAGTCAAAGGCAATCTGAACTGAAAAGAAACTGGCAGAATTCAGATAAAGCTTTTATTCTACCCATAGCCAACTTCAAGCTGAATTTTGGCTGGCACTAAAACTGAGGTATTAGACAGGGGGAGAAAAAGTTGTCTGTGTATATTTTGTTCAGAGTTGCTGAACCTAAGCCAAATTATCTTCAATAGATTTAAACACAGCAGATGCTAATTCTATGGCTCAGCATAACCAACTGGACACTTTCCATCAAAATTAGTTTTTACTCAGAAACATCATTTCCATAAAATAGAAATTTTCACGTGGAAAATTTCAGTTTTGCCAAAATCCACCGATTTTCCACAGGAAACATTGAAACAATGCCTATGTGGCTACCTGCCTGGAAAACGCTCGTCAACTCCGCTTCTTCCTCCAGCAGAAAACAAACCAAGGGATGTCTCTGGCAGTGCTGCCCAGAAAAGTGACCTCACTCCATCAGTGGCCCTGGCTTTCAGCCACCCTGCCTTGCACTCCTGGCACTCAGCGGCCGTGGGCTGTGGAAGGCAGGAGGTCACGTTCTGGTTGGTCATGGGACGAGCGCTCGAGAGACCCCAAAGCACACCAGGGAAGTGGAACAAGGAGCTTCCCACATGAGGTGAGATCAGTTTTGCTGGTGCACCTACCCAGTTGCAAAAGAACAATCCTATTTTACATCATTCCAAATTTGAAGGCCTCCTTTTACTTATTTCTTTATTTACTATATTTTACAACTTCACCTCAAGCCTAAGTTTTCTTCTGACTTACCTCTGCCACCTCTCAAGGATTTGCTTTACAAGAAACAATTTCCATTTTCAAGCCAGTTCAGGATTAGAAATGCAAAATTATCTGAGCGAATCCAGCAATGAAAATATCACACATGTTCAAACAACCAAATCTTATAATTGTTCATATGCAATGGAATTTCAAACAGGAAATATAAAATCACGATTTTGTGGGTTTATTTTCTTAAGCAAAGTACCTTAAAGATGTCCATACTCCCCAGATTAGTAAATTGTACAAACCCACTTTGTAACAATTGTATCTCTACTTCTTACAAAGTGAAACTATGAGCCAAATCAAAAGTTTTCCAAAACTGGGGCATACTGTCTTCAACAGTCAGACCCTGTCAGGGGTTATAACAACACACTTAAATGTTAAGGGCAAACTGCAGGACCCTTCACTCATCTTCATGCATTCAGAGTTTTGAAAATTGTTAAACTACACTCAAGTTTGGACATAAACAAATAAGAAGATAAATGATCCTCATGCATTTTTCTAAGAATATCTAAAAATACTTTTCCTTTAGGGGTATATTTCCTTCTCTTGAAAATTAATTGACAAATTTACAGAAGCATGTGTAAGAAAAAAATATGGGAAGAAAACATAATGCAAGGGGAAAGATAAGATCTAAAATTACATAAAAGTTTATAATTCTTACCAGGGTTCATCAAACCAAACTTCCAAAAAACCCTTTAACTTTTATTCTTTTGTTTCTGAATATGACTGTTTTCTTCCTTTTAGCTTTTGTTCTTTATAGAGTTACACAGTAATACTTGACAGTTTCCACAAAATTAACTTAACAAAAATAGCAGACTCTATTAATGGTTTGAAAAGCAACATAACACTGTCAAGGCTAACTATGAATATACTGTGGGGGGAGCAGAAATCCCTACATTCCTAAATCCAAGAAGCAAAGGCAGCGAGTTGAAGGTAAACAACTGGAAAAGGTGGAAGAGCTAAAAAGACAGAGTTTATAATGCACTATAGCTCCAGAATGAAGATAACATATTACCCAAGTGAGACTAAAATTCACTGACAAACTGTATTTCAGTATTATATATTTTTTCTATTCAACCTCAAACCTTTTATTAGAAGTTAAATTTCTTTTACTAATATATTAGCAAATCACTTTCCAGGTGTAGGGTATACATCTTCTATAAAGAAAAAGCCATCTAGTGTATTTGTATTTAATAAAATACCAACTGAGAAAAATTACCTGACCATTTTGCTTGGAGCTGGAAGCTTCTACAATCAGCTGCCATTCAGAACCAGCAAGAAACTTTCAATTCAGTTGGTTTGAGATTAATTAAACTGAATTATTCTGTTATTTACTGAGTTTATTTTTAGAAGGAAAACAACTTCTACCATCTCCTCTAATGCATTCATGCTCAGGAAGACACAGAGGCTTTAATGCTTGTTTATCATATTGGCTCAGCTCAGAATCAAGTTTCACATCCGCTGAAAAAATAGGCACATAACCATGGTACAAACCAGTTATTCAACTAAAACCAAAGCAATAAAAGAAACATGACAACTCCAGAGGAATAAAACATTACCAAGAAGGGCAAATGAATCTACACATGCAAGAGTTTGTGTGTGCTGAAGTTAAACAGCAAAAGGCTATTAAAAGGAGAAAGTACTACAAAATCATAAAAGGCTATTTATAGGCTTCATGTCATGCTACTATTTAATCACACTGTTATCCATGCTTTCTCTCATGCATTTCCCATCTCTAAGCAAGAACAAAACCTCCAGTGCTGTTTAATCACCTGCATGTTACAGGGTCCTCAATAGCATTTACTTAGTTCTCTGCTGCTCCCAAGAACTTTCTTTCATCTGGCTGAACTGATTCCCTGCTCAGACACAATCACACACCTCCTGCCACAAACCAATGTGGGAAGGGCCCATCGGCCCTGATGATTCCTTGACAGTAATCAGATTACGTCTTATTCTTCCTCATTAGACAACCAGAGGTCTGGAAGTACCCTGTAAAAATATGTTCTCTGTTCTTAAAACTGCAGTGTGGTTTAAATCCTCACCCCCAGCCTTTTGACTGTGCTGCAGCTGAGAGCACACAGTTATGGCTCAGCCGAGAGGCTGGGGGCAAGTCCAGGTTTAGATTTTTTCCTCTAGCGTAACTCTAAATGCCAATTTGATTGTAACCACAACCCAGTACAGAAGTCCACGTCATCACTGCAAATTTTCTCCAACTTGTGGTATGAAAGACCAGACCAACCTTTTTTTCTTCTCAATAAAGCCTAATCCTAAGAAAACCATGTTGTCAGGGATGATTACGTATCTAGTCACTAAACTCTGAGTAAATGTAACACAAATGAACTTTTCTACTATATTGCGTATAACTGACATCTACTTCTTCATAATAAAATAATCCAACCATAATAGTTGCTCTCAGAAGAAGTCTTAATCCAGTGATTAATTTAGCTTTCTATGCCAGAGAATCATAGTACTTGCACAGAAAATTACTGTTAAAAATGAATTTATGGTACTTTACTGTTCAACTGTATATAGGAGGAATTCCCATGTTCTAGTCTTCAACAATCTTTTCCCACCATAATAAAACTAAGGACATAGCACTCTTTTTCTCTTTGAAATCAAAGGACTAAAGCTGCACACTTGATTCAGGAGCCTTGTATGCAAACTAGCTCACCTTTCAACACACAGCAGCTTTACAAAAAGCTTACCAAAAAATCCATTTGGATAGTCTCTTCCACTATAGTGCAGTTAACAGAGATTATTGTAAGAGAACAGAAGCAGTTACAGCCCCCAGGCTGATAGAAACCAGAAGTTTGCAGGGTTGTCCCACTTTGCCTGCAGTGAGTTCTCTGCTGCAAGTGCCCTGCACCCAGCCCTGTCTCTGCTGAGCCAGGGCTATGCAAGGCAGCAAGTCTGAATGACAAATTTGAACCAATTCCCTCAGTGCTCTCAGTTCTCCTTTCATTCTACTGAAGAAGTACTATAAAGTACTTTATGTAATAATGTATGACTATGTTGGATCACTCTGTCTCCAATTAGTAACAAACACTGCAAGCACGTGGTAGCCTATGAAAACCTGACAGCAGGGACCCAAGGCAAGGCTCAGGGAGCCTATCTGCAGCAAAGATGGCACACTATAAATACCAGAAAGGAATTTCATAGTCAAAATAAAAAGGTAATGTAAATCTGCAAGAAAAAACAAACATCCCATGATTTCCAAAAGCATGTAAGGAACTTACACATTTCAAGCAACCGATGTGCAATGCCAGCTTAAGAAACTGTCACAGTGTAAAACTCACCATGGTACCCTATTTGTTATTTTTATACAAGGGGCAACACTCTGAGTCCAAAGCTATTTGAGAAGCATCTCAGTTACACAAGTCAATGTATTTCATGATAGTAGAGCTTCAATATTTATAAATTTATACAAGCTTTATGTAGACATGCTGATGTCAAACCACGGTGAAAGACAGCAATAACTCCTCGGTCAGAACTAGGCACAGAAAATGGGCTGCAAGTCCTTCAATCTAGGACATAACTACGGCCTCAAGTGTAATTATGGCTCAAGCTAAACACAGCAGAGAACATAAGTCAGTAAACAAATTTCTGCCCAGCATTTCAGTTCCCAAGGATCTCTAGGACCCATACTTGCAGTGTAAACTGCTTTGTGGAGATGCAAATCTCTGACAAATGAACTCTGAAATTCCTCCAATCCGGTAGATCCAAAAGACTTCAAATCTCTTTACAGGAATTATAAATGTATGTGTCCCTACAGAGAAAAAGACCCGCAGAATGTACCCAAGTTTCTGAGCTTCTTATCCTTTGGCAAAGGTGAGAATAAGGATTTTTGGCTGTTTATAAAAGCAGTGAAAGGGAAGCTGCCAGCAAATACAATAACCACTTCCTTAAATACCTTTCCTTTAAATCCATCATTAAACACTTTTTCTGCTCAACTGTCAAGCAGTCAACATTCTGGGACAGATTCATTTCTCTTTTCTGAAAGGGAACAGAAGCTACTGCGGGAGAAAAAGAAAAAAAAAAGCCTCAGTCTCTCAAAGTATAGAGCACAAATGACTATCTGTCCAGTGCTGCCCTCTGAATAATGCCATGTGCAGAGGCTGCTGATGGTCAAAGGAAGGAACATCTTGAATTCAATCTGGGGTCAGCCAGGGCCAGCCCCAAATTACCGGCAGTCCTTGGAAGAAGTGTCACCATTAGACCAGGTGTGATTACTCACTGCTAGTGCTGCCTTGAACAAATGAGAAATCTTACCTGCAGGAACCATTCAGTAAGCAAATCTCAAAAATAATGAATGAAGCAAGTTCTGAGAAAATTCTGGCTTAGTTTTCCAAAAGCTCTAAAAGAGCTTTTCTCAAGACATTTGTGTTTTATATAAAGGAAAGTGGAGTTCTAAAATTTCCCACAGCAATTCTTGCTTACATTCAGAGTTCGTTAAGTCACAATAAAAAGCTCAAAGGTATCAACACATACTTGCACAGAAATGAAAACAAGCTACAATAATGAATATTTGAGTTATTTTTATGAACACCATTATGGTCAAAAAACAGCCCCTTAAGTGATGATATACAAAATTCCACTTTTTCCAATCTATTTTCTTGTTTTATAAAGACCTATGGTCTTCTTTGGGAGAATCGTTCTTCTATAAATATTTGACAGGAAAAGTAAGAATTTTTTGTCTTAGCATGTATGTTGTGATTCCTGACAGAAATAACAGGTAACAATGGACAGTGGAGATAGCACACTGTTAAACTGAACATAAAACTGTTACGTTTATATTTTTGGACATTTAAATAGGGTCCTTTAAAAGTAATTAAGCATTATTAGACAATTTAAATAATACATTAATTAAGTAATCTTAAAATAGTCTGGCTCTTGCTCCTGTTGTTTTCCCTGGAAAGGCAGGTACAAACATGGGTCAGATTCACAGGCTGATGGTTACTGATTCACAGGCTGATGGGGTAGCCATGCTGAAACTACAAAGGTAATAATTCATTACTGAAATCATCAGTTCTGTACCATTCACTTCCTGCAAATACTCCAGATCTCTTCCATGTATGTTTTTTCCTTCTCAAGGCTCTAACAGTCCCCCTTCAAACTGTTCAATTTCCTTCATCACTCAAATCCTTCCCTATATTTTTCCATTTTTCTAGTCACATTTCAACTTTCCTCTGGCTTACTCGATGCCCTACTCCTTTGGAGTGGGTACAGAAGATGGAACAGCAACAGAAATCACAAGAATTTCCCCAAAATGTGCAGAAAACCAAACAGGTTCCACCTGAAGACGAGAAGAAAAGCTGTAGCCAAGAGACAAGAACCATGCCCAAGTCTGCTCCCAAGGTTAATACAGAGATGCCAGGTACATCCATAGTTTGGGTAATAGCACAGGTATCTGATGCACTCTGCTGAGATGCTTTCCGTGTGGTGATGAATGGAAGGCAACATGATCACCTATGCAGCATTACCAAAAATCATTAAAAGGCTTTTAAATTTCACATATTGTAACAGGTGGCACAGAAAGATTTCCAAACCATTACAAAAATCCATGAAGAACCTGCAGAGTCAAGTTATTTCACTCTAACAATCTCCTACATACATGCATTTTGACTTAAATCTGTGTTTCATTCATCTATCCTCACCAACAAAATTAAGCCAAGCTTGTAATGCTTAGGGACAATCTCCTTCAAAAAAAAAAAAAGACTTTCAGAACAGAAGACCCAGAAGGAAAACTAAGCAGAAGTTTATTCTCAACATGCACAAACACGTTGACAGTGACATGAATAAGTCCAGTAGCTAAGTTTTCTGATATGTAAAAAGAGAAAAAGACTTTTTAGCTATCAAGCTGGACTTGGACATCTAACTGCTGGACTTGATGAACTTTAGAGATCTTACCAGCCTAAATAGTTCTAAGATTCTAAGTGTGAAGAGACATTCCAGTCATAAAAGATTACATTCATCTTCTCTTTACGGTGAAAATATTGTACAAAGTGCACTGAGAAGGGACAGTCTACCAACATGCTAGTGAAGATGGCATTAAAAGGTGACAAGCTCTCTGAGTCAGCACATCTGCACTGCTCCTCTTGGGCACTGTGTTTAAAATCTCTGTTCATTCATGTGCCCCTGCAGTCAGGCACAAAAGGCTTTCTTACACCTGCTTCTTTCGGCACTCTTTTGTAATTAAACTCAGCTTCCCCAAACTCTTTACATATATAGCATCCCAGAATGAAAAGGCCACAGAGGAGAGGCATATGGCAGGATATGGAACGTGCACGTTGGCAAAGAAAACCAAGCAACTGGCTTCTGCTATTTTCCAAGCCTATTCACACACACTTTTTCCTGCTGGCAGCTCTGCAGCACAGCCCAGGTCCCCTAGAAGCAGCTGCAGGAGCCAGAGGTGGAAGCAGTAGGACTGTTGGTCTGCAGCAAGAGTCTCTCTGAACAGTGATACTGTGCTTATCTGAGGACACAAAGCTCTTCCCCAAGCTCCCAGAAATGCTCAGAAGAGATATCTTCCCAAAAATGAAGACGCTAGTATCACAAAAGCACCACACTCTCCAATGAGACTGCCACTTTCTCTCTAAATAGCAAGACAGACTCATTAGAGTATTACAGATCAGACTCAGTTCTTCTGGGGACACAGGTCTTTCACTACAATAAATATTTTAAATGAGGACCTTAGGAAGATCAGTACTTTCAAAACCGCATTGATAAACTCAGTTAGCAACAAGCTTCCTCTCAACAAAGATGTACAGGACAGCCCAGAATAGCAAGACTCACCAAGTGCAAAGTGCCAAACCAAAGCCACTGCCTTCTTGGTTCAGTTTTCCTAGTTATGTCTTTTCTGAAACAATCAGTGGATCAGTGACAGAGATGAACAAGCTTGCCGTATTATGAAGAGGCAAAAATCTTCAACCCACAAAAAGGAAAGTATTATTTTCCCATTACAGGTTAAACCTGAGAACAGACATAGAAACTACATTTTTTAATCTGAAGCCACTAAATTTGCATTATGATTATGCAAAGCACTCTGTCTGACAAAATCCAGATTGAATTGATCCTTCTGAACTCCAGCCACTACACCACCAGCATTAGCAATACTGACTTCAGAACAAGTACACTTGAGCAAGTGTCTGTTGCCATGGTTAGATACATATGGAGCAGTCACCTAGGTACAACCATGCAGTTGTTGAAATGGGATGACAGCAAGAGAATTCAAGAGTCTCAGAACTGTCAGCACACTAACACCAATGATAACGTACCATGAAATTGTTAATACCTTCTGTGGAAAGATGTGACAACATAGAATGTTTTCCCTAGATCACAGAAAGCAGATCCTGGTGTCCCATGATGGGAAATGTTTCAGTAGCTCCTGGAATTTGCAAAGAGAGTAAAAACAGAGTGCCTTTACAGTCCAGTAAAGGTTTACCAAGTGCTGTAAGAGGTACTTTCCTCAGAAGTCAGTCATAGTGGGTCCAAAGCTAGAGTCTGTGAAACCAGAGAAAAAGCGATGCAGCTCCAGACAGATCACACAATTACTGAACTGAGGCTGCCAGGAAAATGCACTGCCCATGGCCAGTGCTATGCACCACGGCACTCCTTCAGCATTAGTCAGTGGCAGGGTGTCTCAAGCTGAAGAGTATCTGAAAGGTTCTTCAGCTCTGACTATTCAGAGGAGAGAAATGTATCAAGGCTTGTCCTTTGCAGATGCAGAAACTGGTGTCAGGATGCTCTGGCAACTTCTTAAGAATGATGAACATGACGTTATGCACATCACAGAGAGAGGCAATGGTAAAGAGCTTAATACCACCACCACATTATCCTTATGAAAAGTAGCTCCCACTCTCCAAGAACCAGCACAGCATGCTCATTAACCAGGTCACCCAAAAATCTCTGAGGGAGCTTCTCAGCAGCTAAGAGTATGAAGAATCTACAATGCCCATCTGAGAATTCGCTGTTCTCAAATTCTTACAGCTAGAGCAGAAATCCCTGTTATTTAACACAAAATCAGCAAGAAGCTTGTGTCTGCTCCTGACAGGCAGGCAGACTGCTACGAGCTATTCTGATTCTTCATGAAGGATGTAACATAAGCATTATTAAATAACAGACGTGTCCATCTGTCCTCTGGAAGTATATAAAGAGAAACACAAATTAGAATTTCTTCACAGTCTTAGATCATCCGCCTTTCTGTAAGAAAATCTGCTGAAAAAAACAGAGAGAAATGAAAAGGTGCCAACTAGACTGAACAAGTGCTGACAGAGCTCATGAAAGTGCAGAAAAATCTCATCTAGTTCTCAAGAAATCCAAAATAAGTAACTCAAGAGCACATACACCCAAACCTACAGCTTATGCATACTTTGTGGTAGGTTTTGTTTTTTAACAGATATATAGGCTACACTGCATGTACATCTCTGTCATATGGTGGTCACTATAGCAAAATAACTCAAAAATATTTTTGCCACTATATATTCTATTAAGCCACTTTGTAAAATTACTGTAATATTCCCCTGAAACATGATATGGGAAGATGTTGGTAGCTGGAGTAGGAGTAGCCATGCCACCATTACATAGCAAGTTTCAATACCACTACAAATCTGGTTCTTACATCTCATCTTGCAGTTCCATGGACTGATGAATTTTTAGTTTCAACCACAAGGGATGAGAAAAGTGTTAAAATTGTAGGTGTTTGAACATTTATCTAAAATTCACTTTCTTAGTTAGCTTGTTTTCCTATTTTGTTGGCTTCACTATGAAGTCTCTTTCAATTTTCTATTGAATATGATTGAAAGTTTAAGAGAATAAAAAATTGCTTTCCAGAGTAACTATATCAGAGTTAAAGATGATCAGAGAGCTATTACTTAAATGTCTGTTTTCAGAACATTTACAGATAAAAACACATCATCTATGGAAAGTATATGAAATCTAGGCAAGACAACAGGAGACAAATAGCTGAAAATTTGTCAGCTACATTTAGGTAATGAGAACACAGCCATTGTCTCCACTGGCAGCAATTCAAGAAAAGTATTACCTGACAAATCTGAGAGCAACTCCTGAATGAAGATCATGCCTTTCTTTCAGTCAGGAAAAAAGAGAAGTATTCAAGGGCTTATAGAAAAGAGCAGGCAGTAGGATCCACGTTATCAGCAGGCATCACCAACACAGAGCTGATACAGGCTAAAAAGACATTACACAACTAGTGAGAACAGGAGGAAGGTGATGGAAAGAGCTCCCAGAGGAGTGCTGCCAGCCTGATGACATGGGCATCAGATTCCCAAATGTACACATAATAGGATATTTTGGGAGAAGATCAAGAGAGGAACCGAGAAAACGTCATATTTATTTACACCTTATGTACCACAGACATTTTGCTTTCCATTTCCAATTTGGGATTATACTTCAAGACACTGGAATTTGGTGGTTCACTTTCATCAGGGCAGTGCATCAATTCCTGGTATTAAACTTTGGAAAATGACCTATTTGCTGAAAAAACACAATACTGAATGATCATGTGTAGCCTGAGCGAACTCATGTCTATTTCAGCGCACTAAGCTCAGATTCTTGTTTTACTTCATAGCTCAATCTTTGAAAAAACCAAACATTGATTCTTTTGTGCTAGAAACAAGTGGGAATTTGGAAAGTCAATAACTGGTATTATGATAGCCAGAAAGAAGACATGGACAAGACAATGAACTACAGCTCATATGACTCACCAGAGGTTAACTAAAATCATTCCTTTCTGAAAGGTTGTACACACCAAGCTGCAGAAATTGTCTCCATGGTGTGCACCACACTGTTAAACAATGCCACTTTTTCTGTTATTTTTTTCCAAATAAGTACAGGAATAGAGGGAACACAATATACATGAATTTTAAAGACCAATAAAAAGATACTCTTACATTAGCTGAGACATTTTGAGGCTTCAGCACATGCAGACACACCACTACATACAGGCTTGGAACACGTCTATTTACATGGGAGCACGCAGAATTGGATTTAGAAGGGAATTCCCTTTTTTTGTGCCCTAACCTAAGTTCAGGTTTGAAAATTACCGTATTTGCAGGTAACTTAAATTCAGATGTATGTTTCACCATTTCAGTATCAGTTTAATATCTGTAGAATAAAACTAACATCCCCCAACAAACACAGAAACAATAAAAAAATACCAAAGACTTTTATGCTGCTTGTTAATAACTTGACTGCAAAGTAATGACGTGCACCTCTGCAGACTTAGGAAACGAAGGGATTACTTAGTGCATTTGTTTGCCAAGAGCATCTTGTGATTGATTTCAGGGACATGAAATATCTTGTTGTCAAGATATCCAGTCACTGCTGGAAAGACACTATGAAAGCAGGTTAAGTTGCATTACATTTCTTTTGTTACCAATGATTCTACCAAAATGGCTTAAGTTTTTCAAATTTCATAATAAGCAGGTACCATATTGTACTGCTTTAAATTATTTTTTTCTTAAACTTACAAACCTAACCTCAGTACCTTATCATTCTAAACCTCACTGTAATTATTTTATGGGTATTTACAAATGACAGTACAGGTTTAACTAATGATGCCCGCACAAATGATTCAAATAGGAGGTTTTCAACCTATGCTGAGGGCAACAGGCTCCACCTCCTGTGCACACTGAGAAATGGAGGCTTTCTATTGATGCTGTTACTGATCATTTATTCTAAAATAGAAATAAACAAGGAGCTTTGGAAAACATGTTAAACAGTAAAGGGGAGAGGTAGAAAGGTTAAGGAAAAAAGCAGCCGAGGTCAGGATTTCCAAAAGTAGGATGTGACAATATCACAGACAACTAGACTTTACTCTGACAAACTCTTTCTATTTTGACACAACCTGGCAGTGTTAGCTAACACAGCATCCCTGACCCACTCCTGAGTCTGGCCTCTTGCTTCCAGCCTTGCATCATCCTCTCCCTACTGCTGACATAGCCATTTGTACAGCCATATGGTAAACCAGAGTGGGAAAACAAGAAGCAACACAATTTTGGCAAAATTATTCTTCAGTCAGACCAATTCCCCAATATGACTCACTGTGCAGTGGCAAAAGCACTGCAGCAGCACAACGAGGGCAGCAGGTGGCCATGAGGAGAGGAAGGCTTCCTTCATGGTCAAAACCAGGAAAAGAGTAAAGGTATTAGCATCTAGCTAAGTGAGTATCATTCACTCATTCCTTTTGTTAAAAGCCATTTCAAGAAAAGAACAAAAGGGTAGAAAATGGTGAAAACACAATCGGATATTATGGGGTGATAACTAGAACCATTGATGGGATATATTATTTTTAAATGACGAAGCTAAAGCAAGCGTTTCATGTGATGAAAAAAATCTAAGAAAGTGAGCAAATTAAAAAGGGCTTAAGAATGATGACGAATAGAATCAAAGGAGATAAAGGTGCAAAATCAGAGGGGCAGTCACAAAAAGAGACAACAGCACATTATTTCTTGAAGCACTGGAGACCAGAAATTTCATGTATTCCCCGCCATTTCCATAGCTACCTATGGACTATCACAATAGAAGTATGACTTCATTAAAAAAAAAAAAGCACACATCAAACCTGTTAACTTCCATATGTCCGTGCTGAAATAATGCCCTTCTTTTCATGTTTATCCAAATCATATTATATATATACACCTGAAACTGTTGCATCGTTTCCCTACTTATCTGTTACAGACTTCCCTCAAAATTTCCTGCATTATTTAAGTCCCTTTCACCACAGAACACACAAGGACTTGCATACAAGACAGCGAACAATGACAGTGAAAACTCATTGGGAAGGAACAAGTGGCATGTGATTTGTTTTCTCGTGTCTGAATCATTAATTTGCATTATGTTTCAGGAGATGCCAGGGGAAAGATTAAGACTATGGTGTTAATGCAGACAATTCTGAAAAGGTCAAGCTCCCCAAAACATTATAAAAATTCAGTGAAAAAATGCAGCCAAAGACATAACATGACAGAGGTGATGGAGATTGACAGTAGTCTAAAGGGCTCCCTGTACCATTTCATCTGAAGGCAGTGCCAACATCTGGCGTATCAAACAAAATGGAATGGTAGTTCCTTTGCAGACACCAGGGAAGTTTTATTGAAGCTGTACTTAACTACAAAAAATAACTGAACAGAATCATCCTGAAGTGCTAAATCTGACCTAAACCCCTATTTCTGTCTGTGTAAGAGGTCTTCAAAAATTCAACATGGCTAAATACAATCCATAATGAGCAGCAAGACTCATCCTACTGTGTCTGTACTGGTAAAAGACTTGCACAGAACCTGGTATTTCCTGCACTTTCTGTCTTCAAATTTATATACTCAGTAGGCGTACAAAAAAAAAAAAATCTCCTCTTATCCAATGATCTCAGAGTTTTACTGGGAAACTATTTCTCATTTATAAAGGAATAGAACAAGATGCAGAAAACCAAGTAATTTGCCTGTCATTACACAGTGAGTCAGTGGCAGCAGCCCACACTGGTCATACAGCTCTTGCTGTTCTTATCAGGTACTGGCATTAGAATAAGGTCTTTTATAACAGTTACATCCATACGTATCAACAATATGGTCCTCACAATTTCATTCTATGCTCATTTCTTCTTTTGCTCAGAAAATGAACGGTAAGCTTATACAATGCACTCTATTTAAAAGATAACACATCAGTGCCTTCCTTTTTCAGCCCAACATTTCTCTAACTGAAAGACACCATGTTTTTGTGTTTGGGTTTACCATTAACACTTAAAAATACTTAAAAACTCTACAGTATAAAAGTTATAGCTATCAGTACCTGCATGTTAAATCACACAAACCTAGAAATGGATTTATAATCAGTTTGTATGTGGCTACATCAAGGAAGGTTCCCTGTATACAGGACACAAGTCTTATACATCTCCATGTTATTCATCACTGTCAGGATTACTGAGTTCCGGATCTTTTATCTGATCCCAGAGCTCACTCCCATTCTTATCTGCAGCATGTCTGTGCCAGCCTTTTTGATGCACAATTTTTCTCCCTGTGGTATGAAAAGTGACTAGTGCATGAGGGGTGGGGGGCAGAATGAGGATGACAGTACAAATGAACAAGGAACAGTAACACATAAACAAAAGATGAATTGTTAGAAAAAAGGTTAATTTATGCAATTCAAAGAGAAAAATCTCCTCTTGTTAACAAGCAATTCTTAAAACCCACAGAACTTGGCGTAAATTCTATGATCCCTTTAGCATATCACTTTTGGCACACAATCACAGGAAAGATTGGATTTTATCTTCATCAATGACTTTGGCAGACCTTTCCAGAAAGGAAGATTGCTGTAATTGGTGCTAATACATTTTCCTACAACTAGTCTCTGCAGCAGAACTTTCATTAAAGTTTCTTACTGTGCACTCAGTTTTACCATTTGTCAGAATATCGATGGAGTCTAGATGTTTATTTCACAATTCTTTTACTTTTCCTGCACATATCCAAGTCCAAATAGATAAACTTATATTGGAAATAATGGCTGCCACTTTTGCCAATGAAAGACAAAGAATGCTATTCTGATGTATGGACATACAGAGGCTGCGCTATGAAGAGTTTCATGCCAGTACAACCAACGTAACTGGCTTAAAGCTTCCAGCTCAGGCAGCAGGGGATGGGTAGGCTAGGCCAAGCTGATTATGTAGCTGCTTGATACATCTTCTCCAACCTGAAAATGCCATGTAACTGTACAAGGACAGACTCCAAACACCTATTGTGGGTAAAGTAGAAAAGCACCAGCAGCTGAAGGAAGAGAGAAAGCAGGATCTGCTCCAAACATCTGTTATTACTGGCTCTTTCAAACAGCTATTTGAATATAGCATTCTGATCTTGAGCCCCTGTGTGACTGTTTCTGCTGCACCATGCCAACCAAAAACCTATCAGTCCACACCAGCACTGAGCACACACCCCCGTCACACCCTGGTGACAGAAGATCATGACATGGACTGAAATGGTGGCACTGGACTTCAAAAGGCAAAGGCAGTTGGATGAAAAGCCTGCCTCCAGGAACACTGCAGGCTCCAAAGGCAGTTGGATGAAAAGCCTGCCTCCAGGAACACTGCAGGCTGCCACTGCAGGTGTGGGGAGCAGCCCCACCTGTACACATGCTCTTAAGCTTCTGATGTATGAATACATCTCTTAAGATCCCAGTGAATGTATACACTCCCTTGAAAAGCCAAAGTATGCATAACATTTAGAATAATTATATTTTCAAAATGCACTTTGGAATCTGCATAGCCATAGATAACCTTGTTTCACAGGATCTGCAGTGCTCAAGGGATGTATTACTGCTATAGTCAACAGCACTCAATACAGCAGTACAAAGAGCCGAGGGGACACGGGCTCAGCTATGCATGGCTAAGCTAACATCTTCTGGGAAGTGACTACCAGGCATCGGTGTAGGACTTGGAACAGTAATTGCTAGAGAAGAAAAATATTTATATACAGTAGCCAATGTTTAATTGGGCACAAAGAAAGTAAAAGGAATATCCCTATATATTTTTAGCTGTACTTGTCTATTAGGCAGCTTAGTTAGCTTTAAGTTACAAATTGAAAGATGACTTTCAGGGAGCAAATTAACTCTTCAGAAACAATTTAACTTATTTAGAAACCAATACTTTCTTTCTAGAACAGAGACTGACACTGAAATAGTATTTTAAATTTACTTTTCATAACATAAGTTGTAAGTGCTTAGGAGATTTTGTCTATCACATGACGTATCCATTTCTTACCTGTTCAACTATTATGTTCCATACATATTGATATTTTCTGCTCCCCTCTATTTTGATACATGAGATGTTTAAAATGCATAAAATGACTCCACAAAATCTTTTTCCTCAAGAAATATAAATAAAAAAGCTTCCTCCAAAAGATCAAGGCAAATGCCTTCAGACATTCAGCTTTCAATTCAGATTAATAAAAGATAACACAACTTTTTCTTCCTCTCTTTTCTTCTCTCCTTCTCTGACAACATCCAAAACAACATCCATTTTTTCAACTGTAAGGCTGCCTTTATTTCACTTCAGAAGAGAATTCAACCAGAAGTCATAGTGAATTCTCTTTCCTTCAGAAGTTCTACTTCTGCTTGTGTTTAGTCTCATCTGAGCTTACTCATATCAAGTCTCTTACAAATCAAAACTAACCAACCACACAACAAAACTCCACTCCCAAATAAACCATGATTTTCCTGCAGAGACACTTGCAAAATAAAATTGTGCTACCACTATGGTGTAACACTCTTCTCCAGCTGCAATTATTTCTGTGCTGGAACTTCTGAAATGTTACCATGCAGGCGTTAGCAGCATCTCTGATCGGCCCAGCCCCGGCCAGCAGGGCAGCACATCCCGCTGGGAGCCGCCCGAGATTGGCTCTGCCGGCAGCTCCTCACAGAACGCGCCCTCGCTACCAAAACACGGCCACACAAACCCAACCCATCAGCTCACCCTGGCACATTGAAGGCGCTGAAAAAAATGCTTAAGACAGTCAGACCAGGTCCACAGAGCACATGTATTACAGTCTCTAAAGCACATTATCTACACCTGATAATTAAGAAATTACATCAGTTGCTCAGAAACAAAGGGTTTCCCCCCAATTATAAATATAAATATAAA
>VXBU01012406.1:65105-104803 GCA_013400315.1 Bombycilla garrulus | reverse complement strand
CCCCTGGATGTCCCATTCCCACCCCTGGATGTCCCATCCCTGTCCCCAAGTGTCCCCTCCCATTCCCACCACAGCAATGTGACCCTGGCTTTCTGCTGTGTGCATGGAAGAGGAGTTTTGTGGGCAGCATCAGAGCAAAATCCATTAATAATAATAATAATAATAATTATTAAAAAAAAATAAGCCCCTCACACCCCTTTCTAGAAGTGGATGTAAATAATATAAAACTTCCTTTCTCTTATCCTGCTTGATGAAACACACAAATATATACAAACATATATATATATATATATATAGGAAAGAGAGGATTTTTGGCTGATTCTATTTTGTCTGTGACTGATTTGTTTTCCCTGTGGTGGAAGCAGTTTTTTTGGGTGGAAGGCAGCACCCAGGTTGCTCTGGGACTGAGCTGTTCCTAGCTCTGTATTTCTCCACTAACCCACCTCTTACCCAAGTGCTTTTAATTCCCTTAATGAAAATATCATCAGCCAATTAAGCAGCTGGCTGGCTCACCCCCTCCTGTTTACCCAAAGTTCACCAAACTCAGCCAGCTGGAAAAAAAATAAAATATCCACATTGAGCTACAGCACTGTTATAAAATAAACGCAAAGTTTGGAAAATAAACACGGAGTTTCTCTTGCTCTTTGTTTTTTAATGTCACAGCACAACAGGGCTCTGTTCAGAGGACGTTTTGCAATGAAAAAAAATACTCTGAATCTGCTAAAATTGTACCTATTTGCTTGAAAATGAGCCCTGATGTGAGTTTTAGGTCAGGCTGTGCCCATCCCGTGGGCTCCCAGCCGGGCTGTGGCTGCACCAGTCCCAGGCAGCTTCCCCAGGCTATTTGCACAATTCAATTATTTATTTGCACAATTCAATTATTTATTTGCTCTGATTTGAAAAGGAAAAGGCCTGTCCTGCTTCTCAGCTCGGCTACCTGGGGAATCTTACATCAATAAACAAGGAAAGGACCTGGCACAGTCGGGGAAAAATCCCAATAACTCCACCAAAATCTGAAAGATTTGCTCCCTGTCAGTGCCCAGCTTGCCAAGGAAAGGTTTCGCTTATCTGGGTATCTAATTCCACACGAAATCCAGCTCAGGATTCAATCCTGGCTCCGTGGGATTTGGTGTCTCCTGCAGAGAGAATTCCCAGCCCCTCCACTGCCCTGGACTCTCAGGTCTTGCTGAAGGCGACTGCAAGGGCTGACTTTAAAATAAAATGTGGGATTTAAACAAAAATAAAAAATATAGGGAGCAAGGAAGGGGAAAGCTGGGCTGGTTTGGCAGGAATCACACCTTGACTCAGTTTTGGGACAGTGCAAAACCCCTCACCACCCTAGGAAACCTGCCAGTGAAAAAAAAAAACAACACCTTGCTTTTCCAAAAAGCAACACCCCTGGCTTGTGAGGGGCTGGGCAAACCCAAAATCCCCAAAATGGCACAAGCGCTTCCAAACATCCCCAAAATCCAAACATCAGCTCTTCCTCTCCACCTCAGCAGCCTCATCCCTCCTGCACGAGCTCAGACCCAAAAATCCCTTCCACAATTTCACAGAAAACCCCAAATCCGTCACTTCCAGGTCAGCTTTAAGCACAAAGCCAGGGCTGCCCACTACAGGAACCATAAACCCACCTGGTTTGTCCCATTCTGCGAGTTGGGAAATCCCTTCCTACAGCCTCATCACTGGGTTTTTTATTTCCTCATCACCCAGAGGGCTCCCCCCATTTCCCGGTGATCCCTGTGTTCTCCAGCTGACACATCCCAGTGAACGCTTTTCCTCTGGGATGGGGATGGACCAGGATTCCCAGCAGGAGAGACACCAGCCAGGGCCCTGCCTCCCTCTGCTGCTGGGAAAGGACACTACAACGCCAGGGATGTGCCAAAAATTCCTCCACGAGATGCTGCTGTGGAGCAAACACCAGAGGTTCGGCTCTGCTCTTCTTTCCCTGGTACAGGAATCTTCCCCTGGGGCCAGGATTTAGGCACTGGATTAATGAAGCAATTAAAAAAAAAAAAGGCATCTTTGCTCAAAGACCACCCTCCCACAGAGGGAATTCAGCAGCCAGGCTCTCAGTATTTTTCAAACTAGGTTTTATTTTTATCAAACATAATTTTCTCCCAGAACATGGCAGCAGGACCAGCCCGGCCCTGCTCGGGCAGCACAGGCTGGGAAGCGATTTATCCCAGCAAGGATAAATCCTGCCCACAGGAACCTTTGCAGGGGAATTCCTACAGAAACTGCAGTTCAGGGGAGTCCCTGGGGTGCCCCAATCCCTGCTGGCTCCCCGTCCCTCCAGGCCAGGCCCCTCCAAGCGCCGAGCTCACGGGCACTCCCCGCAGTCCGAGATGATCACCTTCTGCTTGGGCTTCCCATCTTTGGTGCCCTGAGCCTTGGAGAAAAGAGCAGCAGGAATTCCAGGCACCAATCCTCAGGGCTGGAAGGCACCGGGCTCTGCCCCCAGCACCCCCCTGGCCTCACCTACCTCGATCTCCCGCACCACATCCATGCCCTCCGTCACCTCCCCGAACACCACGTGCTTCCCGTCCAGCCAGTCTGTTTTGTCACAGGTGATGAAGAACTGGGAGCCGTTGGTGTTGGGGCCCGAATTTGCCATGGACACCATCCCTGGGGGCAGAGAGTGCAGAGTTATGGCTGCTCCTTCAGCCCAGCCCCGTTCCCCCATCCCAAAAAACGCCACAGAAACTACTGGAAACCAACCATGCAAGTGTGAAAGATGCTCAGCTATTTTTAGCTGCAGCAACAGCAAAGCTGTTTGTATGGAGATAAACCTGCTTTCTTGCTCCTTGCTTTTCAGAGTCATGCTGTGACATTCCTCGTTTAAAATCAAGCAGCAAAAGCAGCTTTGAAATTATTTTTCTTTTATGCAATACTGCAAGTAGAGCGGATGGAGAGGGAACAATGAATTTCTGCTTGGTGAAACATGAGGGTCTGAATGTGGCAGAAGAATCTGGGCAATGCAGATTATAATAATTATAATTATAATTCAGGGCTGCTGCTATCAACACCCCCAGCACCCCCAAATGTGGTCCCTCAATGATGCTGAGCCATTTTCTCTCAAGTCCCTGCCTGGAGATGGCTTTACCTGGCCCTGTGTGCTTGAGGATGAAGTTTTCATCATCAAACTTCTTCCCATAGATGGATTTCCCTCCGGTGCCGTTGTGGTTGGTGAAGTCCCCGGCCTGGCACATGAACTGGGGGATGACGCGGTGGAAGCTGCTGCCTTTGAAGCCAAATCCCTTCTCGTGGGTGCAGAGGCAGCGGAAATTCTCTGTGTGTGTGGGGGAAAAAGGGGAGGGAGGTGAGGGCTGGGCCACCCTGGGAGTCACCAGGAGGGGAGGCTGAGCCTCGTCCTCACCCGCAGTCATGGGCACCACGTCGGAGCGCAGGAGGATCCGCAGCCGCCCCGCGGGTTTGTTCCCAATCTTGATGTCCATGTAAACCTGGGGGTTGACCCGGGATTTCTTGGCAGGAGGCTCGTCCTGGGCAGGAAAAGAAAGAAAAGCAAGCTGAGGTGACGTTTCTCTGCTCTGCTTCCAGCTTTACAGGCTCATCCTTTGGGATAAAGGGGATACAGACGGCTCTGGATGTTTTTTCCCACCTCCTGTGCCTCTGCTTTGGGGGCCTCTGCTCCTCCCTCCTCCTTGTTCTCCTCCAAAGTCTTCCCTGAAAACTTCTTCAGCCACTCATCGTCTGACCAGACTGTGGCCACAAAAGGAAAGGTCAGAGCACAGGAACTGGCCCAAAGAGCCACAGCTCAGCCTGTGCACAGGGATGTTCTGCTCCCCAGCTCACCAGGCCTGGACGATCCTTCTTTAATCCGCATGGGCTTGGCCAGGTTCACACGGATTGTCCTGCCAAAGAGCTCGGACTCGTTCTGCAGAGGGGAAAAAAAAGCACAACAAAGCCCACCAAAAGGTATAAAAGCACCCCAAAGCCCTGCAGAGCTCAGAGCACAGAGCTTGTGCTCTCTCTGTAGCCCACAGCACCCAGCCACACATCCCCACGGAACTGGGAACGGGAGTGGGAGTAGCGTCCATACCATGTTGTCAATAGCTGCGGCTGCATCCTGCCAAAAAATCAGAATAAAATCGTTATTAACATTTATTCTCAAAGCCCAGCATAGCCATGTCCCAGCAGCTCATTATAAAGAAGACTTCCAGGTTTTCCTAAACCTCATCTATCCCAGGGATGTCTGAGCTGATGGGATTTGTAAAAGGCATATTCAAAACCCACCCATGTGGGGTTTCCAAACCCCATCTTCCAACACTAACCCCTTGTATTTAAAATGTTTTATTGCTGCCACGGGCATTTGGGAGAGGAGAGATTTGTGTATGAAGCTCAGGACAGATTAGATAAGAGGATAACACGATGGATATTTTCATGGTGGCCACGAAACCAAGAAACCCAGCCAGGGATGGTGGCAGGGGAGCAGTTTGGGCTGAAAACAGGAAAAGTGGGAACTTCACCCCAAGAGAAAATGGGAAAAGTGGGAACTGGGAAGAGCAGAAGATCTGAATGCTGTGGTGGGTAACCCAAACCCGATTTCACAGATTTCTCCAGCAAAAGAGCACCCATCCCAAAACCCCAAGGGGAGCAAAAACCCCAAACAACCCAAGCACTTGCTGGTTCCTCACCTCTGCCAGCTCAAACTCCACGAAGGCGAATCCCCGGTGCTTTTCTGGAGGGAAGGAAGCGAGAGCTCAGGAGCAGCACGGCCGGGGGTGGGAATCTCATCCCGGGAGAACCACCCCGACCCAAACCCGTACCCCGGGAACGCTGCACCCCCCGGGCACGCACCGGTCTCGTAGTCCAGCGGGATCTGGATGTCGGTGATGTCTCCGAAGGGGATGAAGGCAGCGTGCAGCACCTTCTCGTCCACCTCCTCGGCCAGCCCGCCTGCGGGGCGGCCAGCGGTCACCGGGCACCGCCGGCGGCCCCGGCCCCTCGGGGGAGCCCCAGCCCGGCCACTCACCCACGTACAGCACCCGCTTGGTGGCCGCCATGGTGCCTCCGGCTGCCCCGGAACGGCTCGGGACGGCCCGGAACGGCGACAGCGGCTCCGCCCTCCGCGGGCTCGGCGGGGATGGGGCGGGGTTCGCGTTCCTGGGAGAAAGAGAAAAGCCCTTCTGCAGCACTGGCACTTCATTCCTGGCGCTCCTTCCACCTCATCCCCGGCGCTCCTTCCACCTCATCCCTGGCGCGCCTTCCACCCCTCATCCCTTGCACTCCTTTCACCTCATCCCCGGCGCTCCTTCCACCCTCATCCCCAGCGCTCCTTTCACCTCATCCCTTGCGCTCCTTCCACCCCATCCCTGGGTTTTCCAGCGCCTCCGATCCTGAATCCTAGGTGAACATAGCTCCAGCCCGAACGACATATTCGATCCATGAGTCTTTCTTTCAGAATGGGCTTTTCCAGCCCCATCCCTGGGTTTTCCAAAGCCTCGGATCCTGTGGGTGAATATAGCTCCAGCCCGAACGAGATATTGATATTCAACCCGTGAATCTTTCTTTCAGAATGAGCTTTTCCAACTCCATTCCTGGCTCTCCTTCCACCCCCCATCCATGGCTTTTCCAAAGCCTTGGAGCCACTGTGGATGAATATAGCTCCAGCCTGACCTAGATATTCGATCCATGAGTCTTTCTTTTAGAATGGGCTTTTCCAGCCCCATTCCTGACTTTTCCAGTGCCTCGGATCCTGTAGGTGAACATAGCTCCAGCCCAAATGAGATATTGATATTCGACTCGTGAGTCCATTCTTTCAGAATGGGCTTTTCCAACCCCGTCCCTCACTCTCCTTCCACCCCATTCCAACACTCCTTCCACCCCATTCCTGGCTTTTCCAAAGCCTTGGATCCCCTGTGGTGTAGCTCCACCCCAAACGAGATGTTCTATCCATGAGTCTTTCTTTCAGAATGGGTTTTTCCAGCCCCATTTCTAGCTTTTCCAAAAGCTCAGATCCACGGTGGTGAATGTAGCTCCAGCCCGAACGCGATATTTGACCCCTGCCTTTCTTTCAGAATTAGTGCATGCTCTATGTTTACCTGAATCATGCTTTTTTATCCCAAAGGATCACTCAAAAATAAGGTTGCTAAGGATTTATGGACCCCTTTGTTGTATAAAATAGCAGCAGAACTTTTAAAAATCCAGCTGGAGATGTAGAAATGTGAACAAAGCATAGCCCATGACAAAAAGAGCCCAAATTCTTGTATCCTTCACTTAAAAATAGCTCCCCAACCCTTCTAAAATCACTGTTTACAGCCATCACCCCTTCAGACACTGCCCCAGGCACAATTTTAATCCAGCTGCCTCAAAATACTCATTATCTTTAATTAGCAAGCACAATAAGTCAAATCTCTGTATTCACCCCCCAATAACTGCCCATCAGTTTAATTTCACAAAGCCACATCGCATTTATTTTTCCAACAGTGAGAAATTATGCCAAAGACAGTGCAAGTTTATTCCTTTATTGATAAATGTTTCCCAAACTTTCCAAACTGGATTGTTCAATTAAACACAAACTCACAAAAATACTTTCAGCCTAAAATCCTCAACGTCCTCTTTAGAAGACACAAGGGGCAGCAGCTTTGTTCTGGCAAAGGAAAAGCTTGCAAACCCCCCCCAGATTCTGGTTTTGGAAACCTCGAGCTTCAGAGTTGGGTTTTTAAATAAGATCTTTAAGATTAATTTACAAAATGCAATATAACTATGTGATACAATGCATGGCCTTGAAATCTGCAGGACAGTAAAGGATCTTCAAACATCTTGAGCTGATGTCTAAGGAAGGGGCGATTTGGCTTCTTTGTTTCCTGGAGGGGGGAAAAGGGAGAGAAGTCACTCACAGCATCCCTGCTCCAGGCTAGGGAATATTCCAGCACCCCAAGGATGATCAGAAATTTTTATTAGCCACAAGAAACTCAAGTTCTTTGCTAGACCACCCAGTGAAAATAAGAATACTCATCATTCTCCACCAGCTTGAGTTGTGACATCTGATCACAAACAGCTCCACACAAAGTACTGGAGATGGCAATTCCAGACAACCCACAGAAAAATGGATCGTGAAAAACAGGAGGAGGCATTCCAAAAATCAAAATCCTTATTGATAAATTAACCAAGAGCAACTCCAAACACAGGTGACACCACTTGTGTGGACAGACCTATCCAGTGAACATTTATTATATCCTGAAGCAGATGGTTTCCAGGATAAGGAATGAGCTCTAAGAACCTGCTCAGCCTCAAAATTACCAGAGCTCCTTGTGGCTATTTCCCAGAGCAGCAGCTCCACAAGACTCATCCCCAGCATGTCACCTCCAAGGAACACCTCAGGGACTTCAACATCTTTAGATCCCTTAAATAAGCATCAGAATCAGTATTTAAGTTCTACATAAGTATTCTGGCTGGGAGAAACTGCATTAGGAGATTTTTGTTGTTGAAGAGTGGACTATAATCAGGTAAGTGCTGGTCACAAACCCACATGAATTGTTCACTAAAGTTTGTGTTTTATTTCCTGATTCTGGAAGCTTTTCACTGAAGCTGAGGACAGACACTCACCAGTCATCCTGGTTCAAGAGGTAGCAGCAACCACTCCCACTTTCTGGGCAGCTTCTTTCTTGGCTTGGTGAGCCTGCAGCACTGCCACGGCCTCCTCCACCTGGGGACACAAATCCAGTGAGATTTTCTCCCTGCTCAGAGGATTCTCCCACACAGAAAAGGATCAGAGCAGCTCACCTTGGAGCGGAGGGACTCTGGAGATTCCAGCATGTGCAGCAGCTCCGAGTTGTCAATCTCCAGCAGCATTCCCGTGATCTTCCCCGCCAGGCTGGGGTGCATAGCTTGGATCAGAGGGAACAAACGTTCTCCTGAGGGAGAAAAAGGAGTTCAGACAGATGAGCTTTGGTCTTTGAAAGCTGAGGGGATGAACAGTGATCGGTGAGCAGTGGGTTTTACTCACCCAGCATCTGTTTCTGCTCCTGGGGAGGGGCAGCAGCCAGCATGGAGGCTGTCAGTGGCTCCTGGCCCTGCACGTGCACTGCAGGCTGAGGTGCCTGAAAAGGGCAGACAAGGGTTCTGAAATAAGTATGAGGCTGATTGCTTCATATTCAGACAATTTAAAGACGTTCCCTCCTAAAACACAATCTTTGTCGAGCCTACAGAACACCTCAGCTCCAGGAAAGGACAGGTAAGGTGCCCTTGGTTCACAAACACTCCCTGCAAGTCTGGAGCTCAAAACGCTGGAATGTCACACAGAAACACCTCAAATATTTCACAAAAACTGGATCAAACATCATGAGATGTTGAGGAAGGCAGGTGTGGATGGTGCTCTTTCTTTCAGTGACACCCCAGTGAGAACTTGGCAAAGAGGAGAAAAACTTAAATGGCTGCGAAACAGGAACCAAGAAAAATATCCTTACAGCCAGTCTGGCTACAAAAGGGCTTGTGAGTACAAGACAGATAAACCAACCAGGGTGCCCCTGGCAAAGGCACAACTGCCAGGTCTTTAAATTCCAAATTAGGACTGTCTGGGTCATAAAAGTAGCTCAAAGTTTCCATAAAAACATTTCAGTTTCACGTGAAACTGCAGGGACTTCCCAGCCCAGCCCGTGGTGATACCTGCAGAGGTTGGACACCTGGGTGTGGGCTGCGGACACTTGAGGCATATTTGTAAGGAGGGACAGCCCTGGGAGCAGGGGCAGCTACAGGAGGACGGGGAGCCAAATTCTGTGCTGCTGTGCCAACACCTGCAAAAGAAGGAGAACACGGTGACAAACACCTGCAGCAAGGTGCAAACAAGCTGGGATGTCTGCCTTTAATTCTGAATTCAAACTATGCCCTGCATGGTGAGATTTCTTTAGAAACCAAAGCGTAGCTGGCTACTTCAGGAAGGGGCTGTTCTGCCTAGAACCAATTCAGAGATTCCACACCTTTTGTTTTACAGCTGATCACTTGGGGAAAAAAAAAATAATAATTTGGATGCTCTCCTCTATAAGCTAGAGGGATTTTTGAGGGTGTTGCAGAGGTGTAGAGATGAGTCCCAAAGCAGTGGGGAAGAACCCACCTGGATTCCCACTGCTGTGCTGTGGCACCAAGTGCCCCCACACCTGCCCTGCACAGCGAGGACAGGAAAGAGGTGCTGGCTGTGCTCCTTGCAGACACCCCAGAGCTGACAGCCAATTTGAGAGTCCAGGAGCATCCTCCTCCCTCCCAGAGAATGGGGAGAGCCCAGGAAGAGAGCCCTTTTCTTACCAACTCTCTGTGTGGCAGTGGGGAGGCCGCGGGAGGCCGGGGCGTTGGCAGGGGCCAGGTGGCGCAGGGCAGGGCGGGGCCCCGACTGGCGCATGGCATTCGGCATTCCCTGGAATCCTACAGGATGGAATGAGGGGAAATCCTCAGAAAGAGCCAGCTGCCAAGGCAGGACGGTCAGTTAGAGGGGTGGTGCACGGGAGGAATCAGAGAATCACAGAATATGTGGAGTTGGAAGGGATACACACAAGGATTAGAGGCCAGCTGCTGGCCCTGCACAGGACTGTGCTCACAAAGGAAAGCATTCGTTGTTCCTGTTGGGATGTACAGCTCCCAACCATCAAAACTCCCACCTTTTATTGTGGCCACCAAAGCTCTCACCTTTTGTCGTGGCCACCAAAACTCTCACCTTTTGTCGTGGCCACCAAAACTCCCACCTTTTGTCGTGGCCACCAAAACTCCCACCTTTTGTCGTGGCCACCAAAACTCCCACCTTTTGTCGTGGCCACCAAAACTCCCACCTTTTGTCGTGGCCACCAAAACTCCCACCTTTTATCACCAAAACTCCCACCTTGTCGTGGCCACCAAAACTCCCACCTTTCATCACCAAAACTCCCACCTTTCATCACCAAAACTCCCACCTTTCATCACCAAAACTCCCACCTTTCATCACCAAAACTCCCACCTTTCATCACCAAAACTCCCACCTTTCATCACCAAAACTTCCACCTTTCATCACCAAAACTCCCACCTTTCATCACCAAAACTCTCACCTTTTATCACCAAAACTCCCACCTTTTATCACCAAAACTCCCACCTTTTATCACCAAAACTCTCACCTTGAGGTCTCCCTCCTTGCTGCCATCGTGGGTTGGGTCTCATCTGTGTCATTTGGTTGGGTGCATAGTAAGTGGGTCTGCTCTGAGCCTGGGGGAAGATCACACAAGCTCAGAAACAACATCCCAGTGCATCACAAACATTGTTTACAACGTGTTTTGGCACCCGTTGCCAGGGCTCAACAACTCAGGTTGGATTAAGAGAACAGGCAGCTGGCGAGTGACAGAATTAACTCCACTGCTGCACCCCTCATTAGGAGTTGCTGCTTACAGGCATAAGAAAGGCTCAGTGAGATTAACAAAGGTTAAAAAAAACCCAAAAACACAACACAGCAGCTCACCTGGGGCACAGCAGGCATGAAATATCCACCAGCAGCAGGCTGGAACTGGTTGATGATGGTGTTGGCAGGCAGGGCCCTCATGCCAGCGATGCGCTGCATGTACTGGTTGGTGAGATGAGCCTTCCTCTCCTCCTTCCTCTGGGCCAGTGCCACGTAGAGGGGCTTGGAGCCCACGATGCGCCCGTTCATCTCTGTCACAGCTTTGGTGGCCTCTTCTGGAGAGGAAAAGCAGACAAAGCCAAACCCTTTGCTCCGTCCATCTTCCAGCATCACCTGCAGTAAAGATCGATTGCTAATGGAGAACCAGTGCAACTGAGCTGAAGAATCTGTGGTTTTTAGATTTTATTTCTTTTTTAGATTTTTAGATTTTAGGTGTAACTTGTTGCAGAGGTGTAGAGACAGGTTCTCATGAAGAGTCTGTCTGGATTTGCTCTGTGTTGCTGTCAGCACCATGTATCCCCAGGCCCACACTGCACAGTAAGGACTGGGAAAGATTTGGTGCAATCCTGAAGGCACAAAGTGCCATTTCATGCTTATCACCTCAGCCAAGCATGGCTGCCACTTCTGCCTCCCTTTTTGGTAAGGGAATGAAGTTTTCAGTAAAATCCCACTATTTACTAGCCAAGTAAATTCTGAATACATAAAATAACCACAGCCCTTTAATCCCATCTCAGACAACAATTCCTTCTTCAGGCTTTAAAATCCAAGTAACCCCCAAACCCACAATACCTTGGCACTCGTTATTGACCCAAAGGGGGAGAACTCCTTCCTCAGTTTTTCATCATCTATAGTGTCATCCAGGTTTTTAATGTACAGGTTAACACCCTGGAATGGGAGAGAACAGCACGACATTAAAATAAAAAATCTTAAGCACATCAACTGTTACCCATCTGCCAGAGCTGTAATTTATCTGAAAACTCTTAATTTAGCATCATGTTCCTTCCACAGCACCCAAAGCTGAAGGTGATAAATGTTGCAAAGGCGTAGAGGCAAGTCCCAGTGTGGTGAAAGGGAGCTTGTCTGGATTTCCTCTGCCTTGCTGTGGCATCGTCACATGTCCCCAGTCCAGCACTGCACCTCAGGGAGTGGGGGAGTTTCAGATGCCACTTCTGACACGACCCAGTTCTGCCACAAATTACAGAGAGCACTGCAGAGTTGTGCTGTCTCTTCCCACCCCTCCAGGGATCCCCATCTGAAAGTCAAGGAGACTTCACTGCCTGTAGTCTCACATCCACCTCCTAAACACTTTCAGTACCAAGATTAAGCCCTGATGTCCCCTCTGCCACCAAATACCAAACCCCATCTTTGTGTTTTAAACCCAGCATGTCTCACAGGACAATAACCACTCTGGCAATTCCTTCAACAGACCAGAAATAGTGCTTAAATTGAGAAAAAAAACCCCAAATTATTCACCTGGTACCGGCTGAGCCTCTCCTGTTTTAGCTGTTCAAACCTTCTCTTCAGCTCTGCCTGGCGCTCAGCCTTCTTCTGTGCTCTGCCCACAAACAGCATTTTGCCATTCATGTCCTTCCCGTTCATTTCTTCCACTGCCTGCACAGAAGGTTCAAGAGGAAACTCTCAGCTGCTGCAGCAGGACAGACAGCCCCAGGTCCTGTGGGAACAGGACTGCCCAGAGCTGACGTTGTGTCCCTGCCTGTCGGTCAATAAATCAGAGTTTGCACGTTACCTTTGCACTGTTCCTGCTAACAACAGGCTGCTTAAAGACAAACTGAAGTTATCACACAGATCAGGGTGACACACCAGCTGAAGTTGGAAATCCATCCCCGCCCTTTCTTGGAATCGAAACTACATTTTAACAAGCATTCTGCTTAGAAAAAGACTATTTTTGAGCAATGTTCTCACTCTAGGTGCCCTCCTCCTCCTCCTCCTTCAGCCCTGCACTGTAGTATTCCTTCAGCAATTAATGCTCTTGATTACACCACTGCACTCTGTGTGGATCTAGGAAACTGGAGGAATGCCAAGTTACCCTTGAATGTCAAGCTATTAAGGTGCAAAAGGTTTCCAAGTTCCCACATCTAGAAGAGGTCAAGCCTGAGGCAGAATTTTCTTCCATTTCAGAAACAGGCTCCCAAGATAAACCAAGTTTTTCTTCTCTGAAGTTATCCAAGCAACACAAAAGTTGGTCCTACCTTGTTGGCTTCCTCATGCTTTTCAAAGCTTACAAAGCCAAAGCCTTTGGATTTTCCAGTGGGGTCTGTCATCACTTTAACACTCAGAGTTTTACCTGTTACCAAGAGACAGCGTTAGTAAAATATCAGAACTATTTCAAAATTCTGTATAATAGCTCCAGTCTTCAGCCTTAAAGTGACCCAGGTAGGGACTACATAGTAGCACTCAAACTACCACATTTCATGAAATTCGCAGCCTCAGTAAAAGTATTTTTGTATTTACCATATTTGCCAAAGAGCTCCTTTAGTCTTTCATCATCCATGTCATCCCCAAAGTTTTTAATATAGACATTGGTGAATTCCTTCGCCTTGGCTCCCAGCTCAGCCTCCCTCTCTTTACGAGACTTGAATCTCCCAACGAATCTGCAAGACAAAAAAACACGAAAACCCCAATAAACGGATCGGTTTCAAGAGCGAAAAAATAAACGTGTGACTTGCGGCGAGGCAAAAAAAATGAGTGTGCAGTAGGAGCTGGGAACGGGGACAAGAAAGGGTGACAGCAGAGGACAACAAACAGGCCACAGACCAACCAGAAAAATCACCTGTGCTGTGGCCAAGGAGTCCCAGTGGCCCTAAGACAGAACCCACCCCAGCCCGCTCGCAGAGAGGTGGCAAATCGAGGCTGGGTCAGGGAAACCCAGCAGTCCTGGAATGGAGGGGTAGCAGGCCATGGCTTGGGCAGGGTCACTCACCAGCCCTGGAGTGGAGAGGTAGCAGGCCAAGGCTTGGGCCAGGAGAACCAGTGCCTTGTGTGTCCCTGTTAATACCGAGATGCATCCCGGAGCATGTGAGCGCTGCTGCTGCCGCCTGTGACACTCACACTTTGCGGTCGTTGAGCAGCATGCCGTTCATCTTCTCGATGGCCCTATCTGCAGCATCCTGGGTCTCAAAGTGCACAAAGGCGTAGCCCTTAGAGCCATTCTCATCACACACCACCTGCAGGACAGGGAGCAAAGGCAGCTGTCAGCGTCCCTGCTCTGGCACGGCGGGTGAAAGCGGGTTACCGCCCAGGGGCGGCTCCTGCCCGGGGTCAGCAGCACCTGGGTGCCAAATTCCTGCACTTCATTATCAAATCTGGTGTAATTTCAGCCATTCCTGAGCTTTTGGTCAACTCTGCTTTTCAGAGATTCTGTTTTAAGACCAAGGTTTGATCTCTGTAGGCAGTTTTCATTTAAAGACTTAGATTTGATGAGTCTTGTGCGTCCCAACTCTGAATATTGTGCGATTCTGTCCCTTTCACTACCTAAAATCAAATCTCCGATTGTGTCCCCACCCTAAAAGAACTGAACAATGTAACCACGTCTCACCTTGCAGGACAAAATGTTTCCAAAGGCCGAGAAGGTGTCGTAAAGTGCCTTGTTGTCAATGGATTTGTCCAGGTTCTTGATGAAGACATTCCCGACCCCTGACTTCCTCAGGGAAGGGTCCCTCTGAGACCACATGATGCGAATGGGTTTCCCTTTGATCACATCAAAATTCATGGTGTCGAGAGCTCGCTCAGCTGCAAGAGAAGCCAAGAACAGATTTCTGGGGTTGGTTAAAAAAATAAAGGTTTCCAGTAGGCGGGTGATCCTTTACTCTGGGTTTTATGATTCTTTACTCTGGGTTTTACGCAGCTCAGGGAGAAATCTGGGTTATTATCAGAAGCGATCACTGACTTTTAACTCAATGTTTCAAGGGAGGTCTTAGCAGCACAGTCATTAAGTACAGAAAAGGTGTCACAGATTTTAAATTTACATTCTAGCAATAAATTCACCACCACAGGAAAATGGGTATCAAATGCCTGGTTTATTTGCTATATTCTGAATTATTTAAAAAGGTATGTTACTCCACCCAAAGAAGGAAAGGAAAACCAGGAAACTCTGGTTAAAAAAAAAAACAAAAAAGTGACTGTGTGGCTGTTTTGCTTTTCATGAAGCTCAGATCTCCCCATCCTCATTTCTATTCAGAGAGAAGGATCATCTCCCTGTCAGGTCAGGGAAAATGTGCACGAACACATGGCTGGCTGTGAGGACATGAGTCAGCTTCTACATAACTTACGTGGCCAAAAAATAATTCCCAACTTGCTCAAGCTGAAGATGACAAGAGAGTTGAGAAAATTCTGTGGGGGGAAAAAAAACTCTGTGCACCCCATCTGATTAACAGGGAAGTGTTTATCTCAACTCTCAAAAGCCAGGATGTCATTCTAACCTGCACTAAACCCCCTCCACGAGGCTATTTCTGCTGCCTGCTGGTGTATTAAAAGGATCATTACGTACACACATCAGGATCTTGTTCATAAAATTGAGATGCTTGCACTGTTTCTGTGCCAGAAAACACTCCCAGCATGGAGCCAGCAGAGAAGAAAGACTCTTAATTCCCAGCATGGAGCAGGCAAAGAGATGGAAAGATGTGCATTAAAATCAAGGAAAATTAACGGGGCAGAAGCCAAGTTTTCCAAATTTGTTTGGCTTTGTTCTCCCAGGCCATCTTTACCCTGTGGTATTTGCTGATTAGATTTCAGGAGGAGAAAATTCAAGGGAAAGACCAATCTGAACACCTTGCATGTGACTTGGCTCAGGCAAGCTGAGCACCTACTCAGCATGGCCCCAAACTGCCTCCAGGCATTCCAGTGAATATTGCCCACCAAAGCCTGCACTCCCTACCCCCAAAATGCCAGCTTCCACCACTGCATGGAAGTTTCTCAGAATTTTTCATGTGCTTTGAAACGATTTTTTTTATTCTTGCTGCTTTTTTAATTGAAGTGGGACCATCGCTGCTCTCCCCACACAAAAATCCAGCTGGAAACAAGCTCTGCTTGGAAATAAAAATATAATTTAAAGGACTCCAACAGCTTTGTTCAGACCAAGGTGTTAAACACAATTAACTGCCGGGCTATAATGATTCCTCAGCTCCAAGCCCAGGTTCTTCCCGCAGTCCTTTCCTGGTGTAGGCAGCCGAGCTGGTGCAGCTCAGTCAAATTTGGCAGTGTTTATTTATAGCAGACAGAGGTCCTGCAGAAGCATGTGCTGGCAGGGGCACAGCCTGGGTGGGTAATGCCATGTGCAGCAGGAACAGGCTCCTGCTGGAAGGTGAGAGCAGTGGCTGTGAGCTCTGAGGGCTCCACAGCCACCAGCCAGCTCCAGAGCAGTCAGGAGTTCCTCGCAGCTCTTCCCCCAGCAGATACTATTGCACTGCTCTGTCAACAGGCTGCTACTGTTCCATTCTATTATTACACAGCGCTGGAAATTCGTGCAGACACTTCTGGGGAGGCTGCAAGCCCTACATGGGTTCCCCGAGGGGTTTTGTGCCACACCCACAGGTGGAAATGCAACCCCCGCTACAGCAAGACCTCAGAAAACCTGGAAGGGATCTGCAAGAGTTCTGTGAGTGACTCACTGCAAGCACATCTGATTCATTTCCTTCATCTGAGCGAACACCTTCTCATTTTCTTCTATTTAAGCCACAAAGCTTCAGCCATTTCAGTTCCTGTATCTGTTTCTCTCCCACTGGTTCCTGTCATCCTTCCAGCAGACTCAACTGCAGCTCACACAGAGCATTAAACGCACTCACAGCTCCTTCCAGGCTTCCTTTTCATTCCCTTTCTGGACAGGGAGAGGGGGAGAACACTCACCTGAACACTCCCTGCAGTTTGCCTCAGGCCTCAAGAGCAACTCAGCTCCCTTCAGATGCAGAATTAACACAATGCTGGAATTAGTGGCTGTGGTTTGAGCAGCGTGAAGATCGATAAGCAACCTCAAACCCCAAGATTCACCCAGGAGAAACTCCACACAAATCGTTTTATCCTCCCCAAACCTCTGGGCTCTCACTTAGGTCACTGAGCAAAAAAGTCCTGACAAGGAAAGCACGCAGTGTAAATTTAGCCACTCATTTTTTAAAAAAAAGAGATGGTGCATATTCATAAGAATTAAATTGCTCAATCACTGAGGTTACAACAAAATACTGCTGCGATGAAATTTGTGTCAGTACCAATTCTTCCCTTTTAACCTCACAATTTACCTTACACAGCTCCTCCTTTACCCTGGTCTTTAAAGAGGAGAACAAACAAGTTTATCTATATTTTTCTACAGAAACACAAGTTTATTCCCAGCCCTGGGATCCTCCTTAGCTTGGGAAATATTCTGTTTTTCCTGCACTTTCAGAACACTATCTCTGCAGCCAAACTAAAGTTTCTCTGCTTCATTACCCCGAGCTGTCATTTTGTGACTGTCAGTGTCTGGAATTCAACTGCACGGAACACGTGAAATGAGAAATTCAGCTCGTTTGTTGAGTTTGTTTTCTTTCCCTTCTTTACAATCAAAAAGAATAAATATTAACAAGCAGTGCTGAGGCTGAAGTAGCCAGAACTTTGAAGTGGTTTTTTTACCCTGCCTATCACAGGATGACAGGCTCAGAACTCAGCATTCCCTGGTTACTACAGCAAGGAACTGCAATCAAAACCAGCAGAGCTCATTTTCCCTAAAAATAACCCCTCTGCAGCAGACTACTGCCAGTTAGACAATGCCTGCCCAGCATCACCCCAGCAACTAAAAAATTGTAAAGAAAAGCACAAAGTTTTGGCCCAGTTTGGATATAGAAACCTGGAAGTGCATGCTGAAGATGTGACAGTGTGAGCTCCTCGTGAGCCTGAAATAGGGAAGAGTTCTGGCTGCTGGATTTGCTCTGTGGACACAAGGGCAGCTTTAGAACACACCAACAAAAATTAAAACATTGATTTCTTCAGATTTACAAAGTCCTCACCCTTCCATAACGGTGCCAGGGAAATTCAAACTATCATTTATCAACTTTTTTAACACCTACCATCTGTTCAAGCATAAAATGTGTCCACAAGAAACCTGCAGAGCACAAAACATCCTGATTACTGTAAGCACCTACTCTCAGCCATAAATCCAACCAGATTCCTCCAGTGCTCCCCTCAGCTTTTCTCAGATTCAGTGGGATGAAGCCCAAGTGCATTTCTGATTATGCATTCCTGGAAGAAGACACAGAATCCCTCCTCCTCTCAGGAAGCCTCATGCAGGCAAGTGCCACCTTGAAAACAACCCAAATTCCTGCATTTTACAACAAAAATATTATTTTTCATAGTCAAGTTCGTTCTGGAGCGAGCAAAACCCTCTTCCAAACTATCATTACACGGAGTGCAGCTGCTGTTTTTTTTTTATTTATGCAGGGTAACACAGACTGCAGTTTGACAGGAGAAATTCAGAAATTCTCTTCACGAGGACAGGAGGAGTTTGATTATTTCCTCCTCCCGATGTTCACTCAATGATTAGGTTTAAAGCACTTGACCTTCTAAGACCTAGCAGTAACAAGACACCACCTATTTGCTCCAAGTATCACTTCAAGTCCAGGAGCTTCCTAAAATGTCTGCTGCCTCCCCAGCAGCCCAGAATGGTGCAACCTCCCCCTAAATTCCTGCCTGTTTATTACCATAAAAGATTCCCTTGGAATATATTGGCAAGGCCTCCATTTGTACGAGATGCAAAAGCACATGGGACCACTGATCTCTTCTGAGATCACTGTTCTCTGCTTTGAGAGAACTTTATCTACACTTCTGCACCCCGCTTCCCCAGAATTTATCTAATCCGAGCTGGAGTTCCTTCCTGGCTTTGTTTCTGCTGCTTGTTTTGCTTTCTCTGATCCTGCAAAAATGAGATTGGAGCTTAAGGAAGGCAGGTGAGCTGGAAATAACTTTTGTTCAGCACATAAATGGACTGAAGTGGTTTTATAAAAGGCACCCAGGGCAGGATAGGACCACAACTGCAGGCTCTCGGGTTCCTTCCTTCTCACAGAGGATTTTAAAACACAAATACATTGCCCAAAAAAAAAAAAAAGCTTTATTGAGAGTGCCATGAATGAGGAATCATGCAGTGAGGTGCAAGTCAGCTTTTAATCAGCATGACAAGGAAAAGGATCAAAAGTGCTCAATCAGATCACTCCAAGGAAATGGCATCAGAACAAACTGCCCTGGGAGAGGAAGGAAGCTCTGCAAAAATGTCAAGTAAGAAAACCTACTACAGGTTAAAGAAAAGTTTACTTGTTGCTGAAGTCTGTGCTGTTGTAAAAGGATTTTGAATTTTAAAAAAAGCTCATTCTCATCTCTACTTGGATGCCTGTATCACAGAGGTGCTGTTAAACCTCAGCACAGAGCAACAAACTTGCAGCAGTCAGCAGGCAGAGCTCTGAAAACTGGGGCAGAAAACGCTGACCCATTTTCCTTCCAGAAAATACTTGCTCCAAAATGACCTCTCCTGTCCCATCTTTCACGTGCTGCTTCAGCTCTGCAACACCTGGCTTTGAGCAGGAAACAAAGTGTGAAAAAAAAAGAGTCTGGCAAGAGCAAAGTAATTGAGGCTTCTGCACATCAGACAACCTGGTTTTCTACACATTGAACAAAGCGTTTTATTTCACTTTAAAAGCAAGACCTTCCCAAACTGGGAGGCACATCCAGCTGCTTGAACACAGCAAATATTAAATTAATTTAACTGGGAGTGTGGAACAGCCACAGGATCACTTAACTGAGCACTCAACCAAGGCTGCCTACTCTGAACTTTCTTTCCTGGCTGCACAAATCCCCACAGAAACAGCCCCAAACTACCCCAGAATGAAGGGAAACACACCGGGGATTATTTTCTGATGCAACGAACAAACACAAATCCCTGAAATTCAGCAGCAGTGCAAGAAACAGGCCTGTCTAAAAGAGACGCTACTAGGAAATGCATTTGCAGAGCATTTTGCAAATCCTAAGCAGTAAAAAATACTCCAGAAAGGGACGACTCACCCTGTAACGTTGTGGTGGGCAGCTACACGGCAACACGTGAATTAGAGGGGGGAAAATGCGGAAAAATGAGGGGGGGAAAAGCCATGGATGCTGCTGCAATTATCACTCACCATCTGCGGGCTGCTGGAAGTTGACGTAGGCGTAGCCCAGGGAGCGGCGGGTGATCATATCCCTGCACACCCGAATGGACAGCACGGGGCCAGCCGGGCTGAACTTCTCGTAGAGCATGGCCTCGGTGATATCGGGGTGCAGGTCCCCCACGTACAGCGAGGCCATGGGGTAACTGCTGGCGGCCGTGTTCATCTTCCCCTCGGCGCGCTCAACCGCTGGGGGTTTTCACTTGGGGAGGGTCTCGAGTCAAGCCTCTAATAAATATTAACTCTGGGGGCAACACTCAAACTCTTAACTGAAGCCTAAGCCGCGGCCGGCAGAAGCCTGGGACAAGGGGGGCGGAGGGAGGGTGGGCACCGGGACACGGAGCAGCTGAGAGGGTTGTGCAAGCTTGAAAATCAGCAAAAACACCCCGAAGTTACGCCTCCTGGAGAGCAGGGATTGGATTTGACGCCAAAATTCATACGCCGGCTCCCGAGCGCTTTAAGGCAAAAACCTCCTAAACCCCAACGTCTCTTGGGTTTTCTTGCTTCGATTTAGCCCAGATTCTGCGGAGCGGCGGCCCGTTGATTTTCTGAGGAAATAAACAACAACAACAAGAATATATAAACAAAGCTCTATCACGCATTAATACAACTATTTCTCTTAAAACCAGCTCGGCTCGGTAGCCTAAAGGTATCACAAATAAACCAGAGCGGCTGTGGCGGCGCGGCACGAGGGCAGGGCGCGGCCGCCACCACCACCGCCGCGCTGCTCTCCCGGCGCACCGCGCTCCCCCGAGCCCTCCCCACCCCACGGCACCGACCCGGGGCCGGTCGGCGGTGCCGGGCCCGACCCCGACTCACGCGGTGCGGCCNGGCGGCCGGGCCCGGCACGGAGCGCCCCGCGCCGCGCGCAGCGCCCCCTGGCGGACGGGAGGACCCGCCCGCGCTCCCGCCATTTCGGGGTGACCGCAGGAGAACGGCCCGGGTTGGGAAGGGTGGAAGTTTATCGTTGTTGGGAATGATGGCTCTTCCCTGGTTAGTTTTAGGGTCAAGGCGAGGGGCTGCTGGAGGGGGACTAGTAGAAGTCGCAGAGAAGATTTGGGGTCTGGAGCATCGCCCTCATGAGGGGAGACTGCAGGAGCTGGGCCTGGTTATTCTCGAAGAGTTCAGTTCTGAGAGAGGATCCCATAAATCTGTAAAATATCCCCAAAGGCTGTCAGAGGATGGCACAAGACTCTGTTCAGTGTTGCCCAGCAAGGAGCAACAGCCGTAAACTAAAACACAAGTTTCACCTCAACGTTTAGACGGATTTAGGGACAAACAATCCCCTGTGCTAGAGAGATGGATCTACAGCAACAAACCTCAGAAAAGTTTTTGGTGTTGTTTTCCCTCCTACCCCATCCTACATGTGCAGATGTCTCACAGGGCAGTTCAGCCCCACCATAAAACACAAAAAATCCAGGGAAGCCTCCTGGGGAGAGCGGGGCCATGGGGCTGAGACCCGGGCAAGGAGCAGGTGGAGCAGAGGAATGCTCCAGGAGAGCAAACAATTCCTCTGGGATCATTCTTCGAGCTCTGGTTTTGGAGGTGTCGCTGGCAGCAGGATGAGGAGCCGTCAGAGCTGGAGCTGTTCCCACAACCTCCTCCTCTTCAGAGCATGATTTTTCCTCAAATCAGCACGAGTTCCGCTGTGCCGGCTCCCATCATGGGCTGCCCTGGAGCGGGACCAAGGGTCCTGATGTCTCCCCATGGAAGCGAGATGTCAGTCCCTCTTCCCAGGATGAGGCTTAAATAATTCCCAGCAGAAAGCTGCTGGAATGGGAGAGGGATTCACCCCCCTCTGCTGCTGTCCCATGGCTTTACGCTCATGAGATCAGCTCCAGGGAGACCCGCAATTATCTATTTCCAGCATCTTCAGCAGAGCGTGAGGACACAGCAGTGCAGGATTCAGTGATTCATCAGTGACCTTCAGGCTCCATGGCTGTCCTGTTAAGGGGGACTAAGTCTGTAGACACTGGTTAGCTGGGCATTGTGGCTTTTCAGTTGTTAAATTGCCTTTAATTTGCTTTAAAAGCGGGATACAACGTTATCATAAAACTGCGATATTATATCTTCCCCTTCACTAGAGTGGAATAATCAAGAGTAGCAGAATAAAGGTAAAAAATAGCTAAGCAAATTGTAGTGGTTTGCAATATTTCCTGTCTCGAAAAACACAAACGGCACAAATCTTCCTCCTCCTGGTCTGGTAATTCTCCCAACAGCTGATGGTGCTGCGAGGCCGCACTGGTGGGGTCACACCTGCCACTGTTTTGTGCTTGGTCCTTCACAGCTGGCACCTCCTCCACTGGGAAACCAGGGGCTGGCACGGGCATGTCGCTGTGGAAATGTTCAGCTCCTGCTTTGACAGCTAAAGTCAAAACACAGCCCAGCTCAAAGAGCGTGTTTCCACACGAAACGCCCTTTGGCTGCAGCAGCCGCCGTGGCCACGCTGCGAACGGCTCTGATTTGAAACATATTTAGTGACATTTGTGTTCCCTCCCAGGGGACTCTGTGCAGACAGCCCTGTGTCCTGCTCGGTCCTTTTCACGCCCCGCATGGACTGACAGGCTGGGGGCACAAAACTGCCCCAGGGACCGCCCTGCTCCTGGTGCCCTCAAGGAGCAGCTGCTCCTGGTGACCAGCGATACCTGAGATCCTCCCAGCTGGCCCTCTCAGGGCTTTCAGCAGCGCCTGGAGCAGAGGGGACATCTGTTAATGGCTTTATCTTGCCAATCCATCCCCGTCGATGGTGCTGCTGGTGACCCATCGATCATCCAGGGGACTCCCAAGCTGTTCTGCTGCCGTGTGGCCGAGCTGTGCCTCAGTCCTTGATGGTCACCCTAAAAGATCACCCAGTTCCCAGCACAGATGGCAGGTTTTCAACCTAAATGCTGTCCCCGGTTTAGGGTTTCTCCTCCTCGGCTTTAGGGTTCGACCAGCAGATGGCAGGGCGGGATTGCTCCACGAGCAGAGAGGAGGGAGAACATTTCACCCCGGGCACGCAGAGCTGAGATAAGCAACATTTTCCATGCAGGGGAATTTGGGAGAGCAGGGCTGGCTCCTGGAGCACCTGCTGCACAACCTGGGAGTGTCCCTGTCCCCTCCAAGCTCGTTCAGCAGGACCCTGTCGGGGTGGGAGCCTTGTTTAACACCGCAGTGCCACCGAGCAGCCCCGGCCCACGCCTTCCCACAGGCCTCTCCATCAGGATCCTCTTTGCCTGCAGAACAAGGATGAAGGGAGGGCACGGAGAGTTCGGGGATTTCCCCTGCAGGGTAGATCAAAAGTTGCCAGGATGTATTAGAGTTTAGGCTCAAGAAAAACCCTGGGAAAAAAAATAAAATGAAGCTGCAGTCCCGAGCTACTGCTCTATAATCACCGTGTGGGGAGAAAACCCTACGGGCCTGAACCGATGCCCTTCCACCGCCCCGGCTCCCGTTTGATCCGCAGAGATCAGGAAGTGGGGTTTTTTTTTGGTTTTTTTCCACCGTCTCTGTTTTGTTTTAGCACTGTAGCCCGCGGGGCCGGTTTGTGTGCCTGCCTCCCACGGAGGGTAATTTGGTTCCTCTCTCTCTCTCTGGCCGAGGCCACACCAGAGCACTGAGCTCCCACCGCCGCCTCCGGCCGGGTCAGGGCAGCCCAGGCACCAGCGGGACAACCCGTCATCAATAGCCCTATTATTGCTCTTGAAGTTTCTCCCCGCTTCCAGACGGATGCTGCATTACTCCATCACAGCTGCAGTTGCTCCCTTCCAGCAATTCCCCACACAGCACTTAAGGAAGGGATTTATGGGCGGTTTTGAAAGGCATTTTGCAGCAAGAAGGAGTTATGGGAAAGGAAGCCGAATTCCCACCATTCCCCAGTAAAATTCTCCCAAGCATCTTTCACGAAGAGGGATCATTTACTGGAAGAGGGATCATTTACTGGTCCTTTCCTCAAAACAGAGACAGGCTCTCAGCTGTGGCTCTTTGTTTAGTCCAAAGTGTTTCCCAACAGCGAGATGCCACAGGGGTTATTCTGGTCCTGGCTGCAAAGGGTCAGGAGACCAGGGCGAGACCTCAGCCTGGCTGCAAAATTCTGCCAGACCCCATCTGTTCCCTGATACTTCTGTAGACCCTAAATGAAATTATTTCTTCTCGAGTGACAGATTATTGCCAATCTCAGGAAAAGCCTGGTGAATACCTGGCTGATTTTGACTCGCTTTCCAAAGTAAAAAGTCTTGGGGCCAGAATGACCAAGAGCTACAAAATAATCAGAGGGGATGTCACCTTAAAAGCTGCATCTTACCTTTTTTTTGAAGCTTTTCAGGAATCAAAACCTGCCACAAAATTACTCCTCAGTGACCTTCCCAGGTCCCTTCCATGACCCAGGCATGATGAGATCAGATTGACTGCAACACTACATTTCACAACCAGCACAGGGGTTTGAAAGACTTTATTTGACACCTTTGCTGATGTCACAGCTCGTGAATCTAAGAGCACTGCACAGTGTAAAGTGAGGCCGTGAGCTCTAGTGCACAAACCAGCTGCAGGAACAGCCAGGGTCCACGAGGATTTCCCTCCTGTGACTTTATTTAAGGGGAATCTGTTGTTCCTGGCTGATTCCGGCTCTTGAGGACAAGGGTGAGAAGCAGCAGAGGCATTTCTGTGTGTTAAGTGCCGGTGATTTCCATCAAAACAACTGGGAGGGACTCACTTCCCAAACAATGGCAGATCCATACATTGACATGCACATGGCAGATACCATCTGCAGGAAGGAAAACAACAGCTCATCCACACAGCCCAACCGGCTGCACCTCTGACCCGAGGCATGGGAAGAGCTTCTCCCATTCAAAAGAGATCTTCTCCCTCTTTTTTTACCTTTCTTTGCACCGGCCTTCCCTCTCTTTCCACGTCCGTGGAGTGCTGTGGAGGTGGGCAAGGGTTGGGCGTGCAGCTGCGTCCAGAATATTCTGCACGGGTATCCCAGCAAGTCAAGGCACAAATGCAGGGAGCTGTTCAGGGGAAGGGGAGCGCTGGGACACCCTGCCCTGCCACCACGGGACACGGTGGCTTGAAAGCTTCACGATTCTGTTCTTTCTGCCCAAAGGAGAGAGGAGGGGAGCTGCAGGAGCAGGGGTGTGATCTGCTGTGTCAGTCACCCCGGGGCACACCGGGCAAGGCAGGGAGAGCTCTCAGGACTCAGGACAAGTGCAGGTTTTGGTCCCGGCCCAGGGAGGGGGATGAGAGGCGTGAGACCCAAACATGGTGCTGGAGGAAGAAAACAGAGACATTGTGGGAGGGGAGGGAGAGGGATGCTGGGCTCAGGGAGAACGAGGGAGGCACTTCAAATTCAAGCTGCTCAACCCATTTTCCCCCTTTGCAGTCAGGGCTGTTCAGCAGGGAGTGGAGGAGAGACAGCTCCAGCAGAGAGGCTGGCAAAGGCATTTTCTTCTCACTTTGGCCATCAGAGCCTTCCCCTCTGTGACAGGCGTCCCTTTGAAATCCTCCGTCTCACCTCCTCGCACCTCGACGCGGGGCAGGGGCTGTGCCCGGGCAGCCAGGCCGGCTGCTCTGGCAGGGTTTGTGCCAGCAACGCGGCGCAGGCCCTGCAGCCACGGCGGGATTTCAGCGGGGCTGTGGGAACCAGCCCTGCTAAGCCGCTGCCTCGCTCCACCTTAAGGGCACGTAAGTGGGAAAAGCTGGTAATGCAGAGAGGAAAGCGCAGGGATTAGCAGGCAGCCAGTTCTCGTCAGGAGCTGGGGGGGCTGGAGCCTGCCTTGGGGGTGCCAGCAGTGCTGGGCACGGGCTGTGAGCTGTGTCCATCCCACCACACCAAAATTAGGTGCTGCAGCTGGGGGAAGCGTCGCAGGGAATCAGCACGAGCGAGTCTGGCTGGCAGCTCCCAGTCCCCGGGGGAATGAAGACAATATTTCAAGGCTGGCTGTTTTCCAAAGGAGTGCAAGGCTGGGTTCTGCAGAGGGGTTTGCTGGAGGAGGAACGGGGTTGGGATCCGCGTGCGCCCCCTCCCTCGTCGCCAGAAGGGTCTGGAGCGTGGCCTCGTGCAGACAAGTGCATGGAATTGGGTGTGATTTGCGTTTGCGGGCGTCACGAGGGAGAGGAAGGACGTGCGATGGTGAGGCGAGGAGGGCGGCGCGAGGAGGGAGGGAAGAGCAGAGAGTTTTCACTACGGATCCTTGGCTTCTGCAAAGCAGGAAAGATGCCTTTTCAACCGAGTTTGTTCTCAGCCCCGTGGGCGCTGAGCGCTGAAGAACTGCTGTCTCCAGACGGGAAGGGAGGGTCAGAAAGCCCCGATTTCCGTCGCCCAGGAGCGGCAGATCCTGGATGTCCCAACCCTGATGCCTGGTCCCTGCGCGGCAGCGCCCAAGACGGGAGGCGCCGCGTAAGCCGGCGGCACAGGGATGCCGGCAGAGGCCGGGGAGAAGAGGAACGTGGCGATTTGGCTGCTCTTGGACGAGCCCTCTCTCAGCGCTCCCGCTGGCGACGGCATCCTGGGCACGGCCGGCACGGCCGCGGTCGAGCCGCTGGCGCCCCGAGCCCTCCGGCCGGAGGAGCCCATCCTGCCGGCCAGGAAGCTCCGGCGGGACGGCAGCATCTCTCCGGGGACGCGGCGCAGAGGGGCCGGCCTCACCGCAGGGCTGGGGTACGCCAGGGAAGATGCAGTCAAAAGGAGCGGAGCGGGAGCGGCCTCCCTCCTGGGGATCTGCACGGGCCCGGCGGCGCCGTGCACGAAGGACCACGGCCAGGTCTGGACGGGCAGCAGGGACGCGGCCACGGGCGAAGGCTCCATTTCCGCCACGTAATTATTCAGGTGGGAGAGGAGTCGCAGCCGGATGGGGTCGGCGGCGTTCTGGCCCTCGAGGACGCCCAGGTACCTGACAACTTCGGTGAGGCACTCGCGGAAGCCGATGCTTCTGTAATCCACGGCCAGAGCCCGGGCATCCAGGAAGCCTGGAGGGAGGGGACACGGGTGACAGTAAGGCCGTGCAGAGCTCAGGGTTTCACTACCCTCTCTAATGCACTGTGTATTTCACTTGAGGCACTTTGCTGCCGTGCGATATTCCTGAAGCAGGCGGCCAAGTGGGTGTCCCGAGGGACTGGACGTCTGCGGTTATCTCACTGGGATAAACCCGCAGGGTCAGGGAGCCTCTCACTGGTGTGAGACCAGTAAGAGGTTTCATTAGCTGTGCTCGGGAAGGAAGGATTTTTTTTTTCCTGTTGGATTCTGTCAGTTATCACTGCTGGAGACGTGGCTGTGGGGTGGGTGGGCACTGGGGTTGGGCTGCCTTTGCCAGTGGGACATTCCACTCGGGACGTGTCTCGTCAACGCTCAGCTCAGCACCGCTTCCCTCTGCCTGGCTCCCAAAATTTACACTCCCTTTAAACCGGTGTCACAGAACCCAAACAGCTGGGCTGAGAAAGCTCAAAGCCACAGAAATCAGCAACCAACCGCTGATTTTCAGGCTTCTGCTCCCAACTCGCAGCTTCATGAGACCATAAGCAATAAAGCAGAGAATGTCACAGCACAGTGAAGCGCTGGACCACTGTGCTTGACGGGGTCTCTTGTGACAATGCAGCCCTTTGTTGCAGTGCAGTCAAACTGAATATCTAAACAAATGTTCCAGACCAAGTTACGGCCCTGAACCAAAGCCTGGATGCCAGCAATGTCCCCAGCAAGCCAAAACTGGGTGGTAAGCAAGCCAGAGGCTTCTTTACTGGAGCTGTGATCTCCATCCTGTTAACTGGAACAGGACAGAGGGTCTGTACTGAGGTCTCAGTACAAATAAGACCTTTGTTGAATTTTGCACAGGGCTCCCTCTCTCTTCTTATAACAACCAAGAGACACAGAGAAGAGAAGAGAAAAAAAAAAAAGAACAGAAAGGGGAAAAAAAGCCTTGTTTATTTGCAGAGTCCTCATGCAGAATTCAGCCTCCGCAGGAAATGTATCCCAGGGAGGAGGTAAAGAGTTTAATATGGTTTTTCTGGAAGCAGGCTCCATTTCTGAGCAGGAATAAATGAGTCCCTGGCAAAAGTGCTTTTAGCAGGGGGTGTGACACCAGCAGTGCTGCCCCTGTGGGGCTGGGAGTTCACCATCCCACATTCCCCAGTATCCCAAATGGATGGGATGCTGACCCCTCTGTAGGAAAATGCCCATCTGCCCTCCCTAAAAAGGTATTTCCCTCGGGAAGCAGGCAGAGCTGGCTGGAGGCAGCTCGCTGCTGCTGCTGAGGAATTTTCCTTCCAGGTTTGCACCTTCACCTCACCCATGTGCTCACAAGAGCAGTTCCTACCTGCTCCTCCTGTGGCGTGAAGCATTTTTAAGTGATCCACTGTCATTTGTAGGATTTCTGCCTTCTCCAGCTTGGAAGATCCCTGTGTTGGGAGCAGAAAGGAGGAGCCATTTGTCATTTTACGGTCCAAGGCTTTGTGCCTCTCAGGAGCCGGGGTCTGACCAATGATTTCCTCCCTGAAACCTCCCTGAAGCCCAGGAGTGCTCAGAATGGCACAGGGCACCCACCAGGGCTCTGCTTCTTACACCAAGTGAGCAGAAAAAAGAGCTCCTTCCCCATGCAGATTGAAAAATCCCCCTTTCTGTGCTTCCTCATATCTGCAAAATCCTTCCTAGATTGAATTTATCCTCCCCAGAATTCCTGAATATTCACTAATATCATTCCACCGCCCCATTTCCACCACCTACTTACTCCCCGGAGCGAGGATGATAAGAAAGGCATAGCTTTGCTCCAGACTTCCCCGTCCTGGGGGCTGCACCCCAAACCCTGCAGGGCTCACGAAACCCCACAAACACACACCTGCTTCTCGAAGGCCGTGGGCACCAGGCGCCGCAGCTCCGAGAGGCTGCTGTTGATGCGATCGCGGCGCCGCTTCTCGATGATCTGTGGGAGATTTGCAAGCAGGCAGGAGAAACCACAGTCACTTACAGCCACAGCTGACACATCTAAAGCCCCTCCAGGAGCTCTGGAAGGGCCGTGTGAGTGAATGTTTTGGGGTGCAAAAGTTGACGGAAGAAACGTGAAGTGGTGTGATAAGCGTGGGCAAAGTCGCGCTCCCCTTTTCTGCCAGGTTTGAGGGCAAATCTTAGAAAAAACAATTGGCTTTGGGGAGAACTCTGCAGGACGTGGAGAAGGAGGGGTGTGGAAGCGATTTTGCACTGTGTCCTGGCAGTAAGGATGGGCCAGCAGCCCCCTTGCACACAGGGGGACACCCCTGGCACACAGGGCCAGCCTGACTGGGGGACACAGCTGTCACCAGAAAGGACACTCACCCCTCTCCTCTTCTTCCTGGCTTGTATCTGAGATGTCGTGGTGGGAGACACAGACCTGGAAACGTGGCTGGAAAGGAAGGAGAGGGGATCAGTTCTGGCTGGAGAGCAACCTCTGTTGCACACATGTTCCACACACGTTTGCCATCTGCAGTTTCCTCCCCACACCCCAAAAAATGCGTCTTCTGTGGTTCCCATCTCATTTTTACCCACAACACAGAGCGCAGGAATTGGGGATGGGGAGCAAAGCAGAGACTTGACTCCCACTCTTGAATCCCTCTGAGATTTCTGCGCCAAACTGTCCAGGCACAATTCTTCAATCCCAACCCATGGTGGCATCTCCACAGGGCTGGAAAAGCCGCGAGCTGAGCTCTGGAGTCACGGCCTTTTTCCCTCCACGTGTGAACCTCCCGTCTCTCGTGTCTGAGCCTGCCCTGTCTGCAGGGCTTTGCGTCTCGGAGCCGCGACAGCAGGAGGGATCTGAGCTCCGGGCCCCGAGCTTCCACCCAGGGAGGGCTGGCTGCTCCTCAGGGTGAGGCCGGTGGCGGCACTGATGTGGTTTCTGAGGGCTTCCCGGAGAGTCGCTTCCCAAACCGCAGTTTTCGGGGTGGGCTGGGATGTTCTGAACTCACGGAAACCCCTGAACAATTCTGAGAAGGGCCGGGAGCTGGCGGGGAGGACACCTGGCAGGAGGTGACGGAGCAGGGACCGTCCTGCTGGCTCAGAGGGGACATGGTGGGGACAGGCTAAGGAACAGGGCCCCACAAAGCAGCCTGTGCCCGCCAGGCACCAAAGGTCATCACTAGATACGCAGAGAGAGGCAAAGTTCAGCCCTCAGGTCCCCGTGGAGGTGAAGTCTCCATAACCACGGATAACCGGCCGTGGGAAACTCCCCGGAGCAAGACCCCGTGGCCGAGGAGGGGGATGAGGCTGGGCTGGGCCAGCTCCCCCGAGCAGGGTTTGTCCCTCTGGAAAGTGGAGCTGGCTCAGGGCCGTGTCTGCGCCTTACGAAACTCGGAGCAGGGACGTGAACGCCGCCCGCAATCCCGGCCAGCCCAGCGCGCCGCAGGGACCGAGCTCGTGTCAGACACCCAAATCTGGAAACGGGGCACTTGGGTTCACCCCAACCCAAATGTTTTTCAGTTTGATGAAGCATTTTCATAGGAGCCTATTAAGGATTTTCCTGCGCAGACAGCGCTGTCTGCAGCCAGCCGAAAACTAGACCCAGCTCAGCCTATTAAAAATGGGCCCAAGCGAGGCGCTTTCAGAAGTGGTTTTACACAATAACACGTTCTTCTACTGCCTGCTCCGCTCATCTCCATACAGGTCCCCTATTTGAATGTCTGCTGGGTGGGCTCTCTCTGGGCACAGGTGCTGGCTGGCTCCACAAGTGCTAACACGCCTCGCCAGCTGCACAGACACACACAGAATGAGGAATTTTGATGTGAAAATGGGCTCTGTGTGGACACCGGGGCGTTTCAGGTGCAGGGGGTAGGTGCTGAATTCACCTGGGAATGCAAAGTAGGCACCCAAAGAAGAATAGTGAGTTTTGAAGCTCTCTTTGTAGAGCGGTCTGGGTGCGTTGCTCTTTGTGAGCTTCGGGTCCAGATGTGGATATCGACACCCATCTCGCTGCAAAATGTATTTTAAAAACACATCTGGTGGATTTTGAACCACATAAAAGATAGCGTGAGCGCATTCTCCAGTGATTAAAATTTCTGCATTGCTCTTTGCTTGGTTTTATCATCCACAGCACAGCTTTGGCTGGGCACTGAGCAGATCTTGCACTCCTGCAGTGACCCCGGAGCCTAAACTCGTTCCACGCACCGATCCAAGGCTCACACCCCGCGTGACTCATCCCCTCACTACAGGGAAACTGGTTTGCCCAAACCACTCAACCGATGGGTAATGGGCTGGGAACCTCAGCCAGGCAGCCTCTCTCTGCTCTAATCACTCCTCCTCACTCCCCACCTGGAAGTGTTTGATTTTTCTGGATGCAGGATGGCATTACTTGGGGTGTGACCTCAGCAGGGCAGGAACAGCTTTTTTGGCCGTGGATTTGCGTGGCATGAGGAACAACATCCACCTATACAAATATCACCAGATCACAGCCAGCCTGGTTCTACCGCTGGCTCGGGAAAGGCAAACACATTAGCAGCACCAGAGAGAGATTAAAAGTTCATTGTTACTGGTCACCGAAATAAAATGTTGTGACAATTCCAGTATTTTATCCCTCGGGGTCCTATGGACTCTCTGCTGCACTGATGTGGAGAGCTGGGATATATTTCACCTGCAGCAGGAAAGCGGCTTAAATATGAATGCACTTGGAAACTGCATCAGGGCTCGGGGAATTTCTGCAGGACATTTTGTGTAAGACGTGCCCGACTCCGCTGTGACCGTATCAGAAGCAGATTCATGAATTTAGTCCCGTGAGAACCTGAGCTTGGCACCAGCCAGGCAGCTTCCCCGCTCAGGATACCAAAGAACAAGAGGGAATGAATTAATGCAAGGCCTCGCTGGATGTGGAGGGAGGGGGGACACTTGGCTGCTGGAACGAGAGTTCAAAAGCAGCTGATTTTTGGATGGGAACAAATAACAGAGCCTTTCCTTCATCCCCCTACGCCGCCTGCACTCACGGAGCCTGGGAGGGCTGACCCAGCTGGGGGATGCCCGGTGCCAGGGAAACGCCTGAGGGCATCACCTGGGGAACCACACGCGGGTCCTGTCCTCACCATCCCCTCGCAAACAGCCAAGCCCCAGAGCTGAAAGCGCAGCTCAGCAGCGACGGGACAGAGCCTGAAAACTGCGCTGCCGAGAGGCACCAGGGCAGCTCTTCCCTGCTCGGGCTCCCTCCCGAACACATCCCAGCCCCAGCTGGTGCGTTACGAATGCATCAGCGGAGCAGAAGCGTTTTTCTCATGCAAAACCTCCCCGTTTCTTCCACATTCCCTGGGAGCCCTCGGATTCCCGGGAGCGCAGGGGTGTGGGTGCCTCTGCTCCGGGGAGCTGCCCCATCTCGGGGTGCAGAGAACGGGCTCCCAGCGCCCTCCTCCCACCTGGCAGGAGGAGAAGGTCACCGCTCTGGCTTTAACGGCATTCTCTTGAGGCTCCTAAACCAGCTTTAAACACTTCTACGGCCACTTCGGCTTCTTTGCGGGGTCAGCCCCACGGCCAGCACCAGCCCTGGGGTCATCGTGTGCCGGTCCCCGCAGGACCAGCCCGACCCCGAGGGGTTACGCGAGGTGCGAGTGGCAGCGCCGGTGCCCTCCCGTGCCGTGCCCGGTGCGGCCGTGGCAGAGCCCGGTGCCCTCCGGTGCCGTGGCCCGGGACCCCAAAAACCCGCGCGGCACGGAGCCTGCCCTCACCTGTACTCCTCCTCCCGGCCCACGTCGATGGTGCCGTCAGACTCCGTGTCGGAGGAGCTCTCCTCGCAGAGCCGCTTCATCCTGCCGCGGGGAGAGGCCGCCGGGCTCGCCGAGGTTGCCCCACGCGNCCGGGTTCCGCCGCTCCGGCCCCGCACGGCTCCTCCCCTGCCCGCTCTGCCTCTCCCACCCCCGGCTCTCCTTCCCCGGCTCCCTCCCGGCACGTCCCCACCTCCCGGGTAATGGGTTAATGAGCCACCATCTCCCGGGAGTGACTGATTACGCGGCCGCGCCGGCGCTCCCCGGTTCCCAGGGCCCCCCCTCGCCCCCCCGCCTCCTCCCGCTCGCTGGTCGCAATCCCAAGTCTTCCTGTAAAAGGAACAGTCTGTGTGAACCGTCTCATGTCCCCCCCCTCCTGCCCGCGGCCCCCCTTCCACCCGCCGCACATTGGCCTCAGCCCCAGTTTAAAGGGACCAGTGACCTCACTGGCAACAGAAAACCGTGGGAAAGAGATGGGACTGATAAAGCCTTGAGTTGTTTCAGGGAAAAATCAACATCCAGCCCCACACGCACACACATGTCTGCGCGGCTCCGGCGCTCGGCGGGCCCGCGGTGCAAAGCGGCTCCTTCGAAGCGCGGGGCTGTGCGGGGACGCTGCTCCAAGGGCCCTCAAAGGGCTGGGATTCATCAGCGGCCACCGCCCAGGGCCCGGGTGGCAGCAGCGGTGGCACCGCGCTCGGGCCGGGCCTGGCAGCGCTCGGCGGTGGTCCCGCCGGGAGCTCGGCCCCCTGCCACGCTCCCACAGCCTTGGAGCCTCTTCAAGTGCCAGCTCGCGGCGCTGCCAGGGCATTTGACACCTACCCTGGGACACAAAACGGCCCGAGCCCAACTTTAGGCTTTGTAACAGCGATGAATCGCTGCTTTCTGGTCTCTCTTTCCGCAGTGCTGGAAACTTTAACCCACAGCCCAGCACGGAGCGAGCGTCTCCCTTTCCCCGCTCTTGCAGGATGGAGGCAGGAATCTGTTTTTCAGAGCTAAAATCCCCCAAGGCAGCGAAAACGTGTGCGTGTGGGAGAGACAGAGCGAGGGGAGGAGGGAGAGCGCTCGAGTGGAGGTTCCCAGTACGAAAATAATGCCTTTTATTTTGGAGAAAATAATCAGCGCTGAGATCTGGCAACACGTGGGTTTCCCAAAGCCCTTCTGCAGAGACCGTGGCGGCGATAAGAGCCCGTCGCCGCTCGGGCCGGCCAAGCCGCCCGTCTCCCGTGGCCTCCTGGGGTGCTCCGTATCTCCCTCAGCCATCTCTGCCAGCTCACCCACGCTGCGCCCGCCAACACCGAGGTGTCTGCAATTCCCCAACAGCTCCGGAAAAGCCAAATCCTGGCTCCTGCCTGCCCTTCGCCCACGCCTGCCCCAGCCGAGCAAAGCAAGACTCTCCCCCTGCCGCCTCCCTGAGGGGTTTTTGGGTCTGAACCACACCGTTTTCCTCTCTGAGGTGGAGCAGCAGGGACCTGAACCAGCTGTCCTGGGCTGGAGTGGAAAACTGACAGTGTTTGTAAACTGAAAAATGGAGTAAAACCTTTGGTTTAGGTCACAGCACTTTGTTACTCTCATTCTGGTGTTTTGTTTTCACTGTGAGAAGTGGTCAAGAAGCCGAGCTGTTATTAGCTTACATTTCCGAATGAAAAGTTACTTTGAACCAGAGGGATTAGAAAAGTGTTATTTTAGCAGGTTTGAGACCCGCTCCTCCTCCCTTTCCAAAGGGATTTCAGTTAGAAACACATACATCTCCAAACCAAACTTCCCATAAACATGTGTTTTTGAGAGATTAATACTCTTTCCACTGATAAAACCATTTAAATGGGATGCTGAGATTGGTTGTTTCAGGCTCTTGCTCATATCACAGCGAGCCTGAACCGAGCTGAGCCCAGACCTGCCACGGAGGAACACTTTTCCTCTCCATTAGGAAAGAATTCACTGTCCAGGCTCCATCTTTTCTGGGCCCTGTCTAAGCATCATTATCTGGGTTCAATTGAAGTGTAATTGGCAACATGTTTTTCTAGGATTACACTTCATTATGAACAGAGCGGGGGCCCCGAACCCACTTCTGCTGTAATCGGATCCGTTCTCCAGCCTGTGCTCCTGGAGAGCCGTTTATAATCGACCCCAGGGATCCCAGGGGGGATTGTGAGGGGCATCTGAGCCACCCCAGATGGAGCAGAGACCCCTCCCGGGCCGGGTCAGCAGAGATGACAGGGGAGGATTAAAGGGGTTTAGCTGCGTGAGGGGAGCTGGGTTTGGGGAGTGTCACCCACGGGAGGGAGCAGCCAGACCTCCCCTCCGGCGGGCGAGGGGAGCTGGGGTGCAGAAATGGGGGTCCTGCCCCTCCTGGCCCTCACTGGGAATCTTTGCAGGCCGTTCCCACGGTACAGTGACCCCGAGAGCACAGCCACAAGCCGTGGGTGACCAACTTCTGCCCAGAGCCGATTTGTTCTTCCCTGGAGAGCTCCAGGCTTTGCCACGGCCAAGCCGGGGAATTATCAGAGGAAATCTCTCCCCAAGCCCTGAATTAACAGCGTGCTCGGGGCTGTTTCCCCTCTGGAATCACAGCAAGCATTGCCTGTCCCCATCCCTGGCACCCCTGTGAGACCCTCGGGGACTCAGGAGCTGGTGAGAGCTGTCCCCTGCTGTCCCCTGCCCCGTCTGGCTGTGCCTCTCCGCGGTGGGAACCGCTTCCCCAGGATGGGTGTCACGAGGACGGGGCTAAGCCATCCATCACACCCAGCACTAATTGGCTACCCCGCTTCGGAGGCCAAGGAATAAGTGAGCTGCAAAGATTGATGTCCCTTCCCTGCAGCAGGAAAAACTCTCCGGGCCAGGACTGAGGGTGGATCCCTGCCAGAGAGCTGGGATTGCTGAGGTTTGCCTGTGCCAGGCCCGTCCCGGGGATGAAGGGCTCCAGACTAAGTGTCCCTGGAGGGGTGGTGATGGTCAGCCCAGCCACCAACCCCCCCTCCCGGGCCGGGACCACGCCGCTCCCTCCCCTCCCGCCTTCCCAGCTCTGGGAAATGTCCCAGGAGAGCGGCCAGCTGTGAAAAGCTGCAGCAGCTGGAATGTGGGAGGGAGGGCCAGGCTTCTGGAAAGCCAGAGGCAGCTGAGGAGCGGGACTTATCTGTTACCTCCCCGTGAACTGACACCTCTAATTTAACCCCGTGCATGCCTGGAATGCCCTGTCCGCACATCTTCAGTCAGCATCACCTCCCAACCTCAGGTCCCACCGCCGCCCGCCAGAGCCACAGCTGCAATTTCCAAAGCAGAGGCCTCACAGGGACGCCGGGCAGGATTCCTGCCTCGCTCCGCGGCCGGGCGGACTCATCGCGGGCAGGAGAAGCAGGCCGGGCTCTCGGGAGGTGATGTGGGACGGGAGCGTGCAGGGATGGATGCGGTATCACCCCGGTGCTCTGTCAGATCTGGAGCGGGGCCAGCAGAGGATTGTTTGCCGTGGCTCTGCTCCAAGCCAAAGGCACCACAATTGCGAACTCCCCCCCACTTCCCCGGCCCACGCAATGCAGAGCCCGCCCAGCCGACTGCTACGGGCAGTCCAGGGGAGGGAAAAACAACATTTTCCCACAAACCCACGGCCTCACCCTTCCCCAGGCAGGGACAGGGCAGATCCCGGAGCTGAAATTCGGCGCTGCCCTCGCCGTGAGGTGTGTCCTCACACCTATTGCCCCACGGCGGGGCTGGGAACGCGGCTCAGCCCTGCAAATCCCGTGGGACGGGGCTCCACGAGGCTGCACCTGCCGAGCTCGCAGCTGGGACACCCTGGAGCTGCTGCTGTCCCCTTGAGCGTGTGCCACTCTGTGTCACCAGGGCAGTGGGGCTGAGGGACAGCCGGGACGGGATCGCCATCCTGCTCTGGGATCAGCAGAACATCCTGATGGTTTAGCATCAGACACCACCAGTGGGTCAGGCCCTTGACGTGCCTCAGTTTCCCCACCCATAATGGTGCTGCTGCACCAGGCACTCGCTTTACAGAGAAGCCACAATGAGTGACAATTAATATTGCACCAAACCTGCTGACAGACACGGTCACTGCTTGTCCAGGATCCCCTTGAGGTCAGGGCTCCCCTGCGGCCACGCAGAGAGGACGGGACACTCACTGCCACTGGACACTGAGCTGCTCCTCTCTGGTGTTTGGCACCCAGAGAGGGTGATGGACACAAGGTGAGGGTGAAGGGGACGAGCTGAGGGTGAAGGGGACAAGGTGAGGGTGATGGGGACAAGGTGAGGGTGATGGGGACAAGCTGAGGGTGATGGGGACAAGCTGAGGGTGATGGACACAAGGTGAGGGTGATGGAGACAGGCTGAGGGTGATGGAGACAGGCTGAGGGTGAAGGGGACAAGCTGAGGGTGAAGGGGACAAGGTGAGGGTGATGGGGACAAGCTGAGGGGGATGGAGACAGGCTGAGGGTGATGGACACAAGGTGAGGGTGATGGACACAAGCTGAGGGTGGTGGGCACAAGCTGAGGATGATGGGGACAAGGTGAGTGTGATGGGGACAAAGTGATCTGCTGTGGCACAGGATGGTCCCCATGACCACTGCAGCCCAGGGTTCCTTGGCTCTCCCTCTCAGGGGTGGGATGAGCCAGCCCCACAGGTGCCAGCCCCACAGGTGCCAGTCCCGCAGGTGCCAGCCCCGCAGGTGTCGGCCCCAGAGGTGCCAGCCCCAGAGCTTCCAGCCCCGCAGGTGCCAGTCCCGCAGGTGTCGGCCCCGCTCCCACCTCTGGCCTGGCCCTGGGGCTGCACCCGTGCTCGGAAAGGAGAGGAGCTGGGCTGAGAAAACCCGTGGCTGGTGAGGCGAGGTCCTGGCCTTGCCCTGGGGCCGGTCCCCGGGGCTCCGGGGAACACAATGCCTTTGTTTGGGACTTGGCCTGCGCAAGGAGCCCTTCCCTCGCTCAGCCCCAAAACACTAACCCTTCAAAAGGCCTGTCCTCCCCCTCCCCTTCCCCCAGCGATGCTAATGTGCCAGGCCTCTTCTCATGAACCCTGGGAGAGATCAGCCTGGTAGACAGTTTCACCACTTGTTAAATGTGTGTTTAGCGATCTTGTGAGTAGACAAGAACAAATACAAACAAGCCGGGCTGGAGAGCCCCTGCCCCTCCGCCCTGCCTGGAACGCACCAGCCCCAAAAGCCTTTCTTCTCTAACCACTTCAAACTTTCATTTCTTCTGAAGCCACAACAAGGCACACTTTGTAAAGCAAATGAGTAAACAGCAACTTTCAGCTTAAAAGGAAAACAAGGGGGAGGGACTGTTTTTAATTACTGGATTTTAAAAAGGGCTTTATTCTGTTAATTGCTTTCTGTTGTAAAATGTTCTCCTGCGCACAGCCCCGGTTCTAGCTGCGTTGCTGCTGGCCAGATGGCACCACAGAGGCAACGACAGCATGTGCCTGCGCTGCTTGGCTACACGAGTGCCTTCGACATTCACAGACATCACCCCCGAGCCCTCCCGGCCTCCTGGAAGTGACACGAGGCACCGAGCCTCGCTCAGACGTGGCCGGCGGTTTGGCACATCCAAGCCCGCAGTCGCTTCCAAAGCATCGGCACACACGGAAAAGCCTCTGCGGAGCTCCCAGAAGGGGATAATTGCCGCTGATTGCCTCGGCTGCAGAGCGGCACCTCCCCGGTTCGTGCGAGGTGCCGAGCTCAGCCCCGTCCCACCCTCCGCAGCGGGGCAGGGTGACGGTGACGGAGCTGCGGGGCCTGGCGTGCGTGGAGGCATCTGGGGCTCTCCGTGCGCTGCAGCCGTGCCAGACGGATTCCAACTGCAGCCCTGATGATCACAACCAGCCCGGGAGACACCCCGAGCCCGTGCGAGCACAGGGATTGAAAACAGAGAGATCAGGGGAGCACGGGAGGATCCTGAGCGGGAACGCCAACCGGAGAGGTTGTCACTGAGCTGAGGACAGATGGCACGGGGAAGGGGCAGGGAGAGGGGGCAGCGGGAGACTCTTCTCCAGTTGCATCAGCCCGAGGAGGGGAAGAGTGAGGGAAGGAAATGGAGCAGGGATGGACTTGGGCTCCTGGGACGTGGAGACCCTGAGGTCCTCACCGCGCTCTGGGCGCTGCAGGGGTTTGCACAAGGCCTCAGAGGAGGCTGGGAAGAGGGAAAGAGGTTTGTTCCCAATGTGGAGCTCACAGCAGCACACACTCCTTCATCCAGGAGGGAGCACTGACACGTCTGGGGACACAGGGACCAGGAGGCTCCCAGTCAGCAGGGGAAGGGATCGTCCCCAGCCCTTCCAGCACAGAGGAGGGGAAGAGCACATCCAGAGAGCTCCCAGAGCCACCAGAGGAGGGGAAGAGCGGATCCAGAGGGCTCCCAAAGCCACCAGAGGAGGGAAGAGCACATCCAGAGAGCTCCCAGAGCCACCAGAGGAGGGGAAGAGCACATCCAGAGGGCTCCCAAAGCCACCAGCCCTCTGCCACAGAGGCCCCAGGGTCAGGGATCACGCAGAGTTCAGGGCACTGGTGAAGCTGCAGCTCAGGCTGGCCCGGGGGAAGCCGCTCCCTCCAGCACTTGGAGCTCCGGGCTTTGCCTCCTGGCATGGCCCCTCCCCACCTGAAGTGTCCCCCACCACCACACGCTGCTGTTTTCCACGCTGGAGCTTCCCACAGAGTCAGTAAAGTTGGGAAAGACCCTTAAAATCGAGTCTAGCCATTAACCCAGAACCACATGCTCTCCACTAAGCCGTGTCCCCAAGTGCCACATGCACGTGTTTTGAACATTTTGAGGGACGGTGATTCCACCACTGCCCTGGCCGGCTCATCCCAATGCCTGACCACCCTTCCAGTGAAGATTTTTTTTCCCTAATATCCAACCTAAACTTCGCCTGGCACAGCTTGGTGCTGTTTCCTCTCCTCCACCCACCGGGAGCAGGGCCTGACCCCCGCATGGCTGTGCAGAGCCACCAGCCGATCCTCCTTTTCTCCAGGCCGAGCCCCTCCAGCTCCTCCTCATCCAATTTCTGCTCCATGGAGCCGCTTCGATCGCAAAATCTCCTCCCAGAAAACAAACTCAGGAGAGAGCAGCGGCAGAGAGGTGTCTTGGAGCGCGCTGTGCCCGTGGCACCAAGCAGCTTTTCCTGCCTGTCCCTGCGCCCACCGCGGCCGGGTTCAGCTCCCGCCAGCAGCTGCTGCTGCACGCTCACTTTCTCAGATTGAATAGCAGGAAGTTCAGTCTTGTTCCTTTGCCTTTCAGGCTGTCAGCTCGAACAATCGCCCACCTGTGGCACCACCCCGGCGATATAAATAAGGAACAAAACACAATCGCGGCCCGAGGAATGGCCGGCGTTCCCACTCCCGGCAGATCTGCTGATACCCAGCGCCACCCTGAACGCGGGACGGGCGAGATGCTGCGGACAGACACACGGACAGACACACGGACAGACACACGGACAGACACACGGACAGACACACGAAAAGACACACGGACAGACACGCGGACAGACA
>VXBU01012406.1:40357-65078 GCA_013400315.1 Bombycilla garrulus | reverse complement strand
ACAGACACGCGGACAGACACGCGGACAGACACATGGACAGCCCCGGGAGCAGCTTCCAGGCACCAGGAACGAGCAGGATGGGATGCAGGGAACGCATGGCACACGGGGAGGAGCGCGTGTGGAGCTCTGCGAGGACGGGGGTGACAAATCCATGCCCGGGTTACTGCCAGTGCTCCCACCGGGATTGTCCGTGTCCGCAGCACAGAGCTCGGCGTGTGCTCGTGGCTCCCTCGCTGCTTTTTTTTTCTCCCTGTGCTTTTTTTTCCAGAGCGGCTGCGAAGCCAAGAGGCAGTGAGAGCTCCTCGCTGGAGCTGCGCCTTCCTCGCCGCCACCCAAGGCGCTTCCTCGCCACCTCCGGCGCTCATCACCAGTTCACAGCCGGGCCTCGCTCCCGCCCGGCTGCTCCCGGCACAGCTGGGCTGGATCTGACACTCAGCACAGCTGGAAGGAACCCAGCTGAGGACGGGGATGGAGGGAAGCGCGGCGAGGACCCTCCGGGAGCGGGGAGAGGCGGCCGCGAGGGCAGTGGGAGCCACCAGCGCGCACACGCACGGCCCAGCGCCGCTGCCACAAGAGGAAATTATTAATTTGCTGGGAATAAAGTCGGCAGCGAGTCAAAAACCATCCTTGTCCCGATGTGCAGGAGAAAAGGCTCCCAGGCTCCCCCGGAGCCCTCCCTGCCAGCAGCCCTGGGGCTTTTGTCGGGAGGGACAGGCCTGGCATCGGGCGCCACAGCCCCACGGGGGTGGAATGTGGACGGGCTGGCACCGTGTCCCCATCCTGGGATGGAAAAGCTTCACCCAGACGTGGGAGCTTTGCTGGCCCCGTGGTACCGTGGCAGGGGACGTGTCCCCCTCCCCGACACCCTTTGTCACTCCCTGTGGTGACACTCACGGCCCTCCCCTGTTTGTTTTGCCACGGCCGCCCTCCCTCCAGCTCCCCGAGTGGAGCCGGGGTATTCAGGGCTCGGCAGCCTGAATGAAGCCAGATCCCTGGACACATTCCTGCGGTTGTTGCTGCTTTTTTTTTTTTTTTTTTCTTTTTTTTTTTTCCCTTCCCTTTTTCTCTTTCTTCCCCCCTCCTCTTCTCCCTCGCTTGGCACCAGCTAAAGGATTCAAAAGGAAGCCAGGCTTGGCAGACGCGGGGGGAGGAGGGAGTGGGGAGATGAAAGAAGGCCTCTCTCCAGTTTTCTCTTCCAGTTCCCACACTCGGCCGGCGCTGAGGGCTCCTAATGATTCCCAGCCGCACCTGGAGGAGGCCGGCGAGGAAGCGGGGCCTGTTTGTGCAGCCAGCAGGACAAACCCCCCGTCACCCCACCCCTGCCGTGTGGGGTGGCCCCACAGCCCCCCAGCCGGGTCACCCCGGGTCACAAAGTGCCTGAGGTGGCACTTTGGGACGTGTGTGCCACCCAGAATTGGCCCTGAGGAAAATCTCTGCGTGGGCAGGGATTTGAGCAGCTGCCACTCCCCGTGGAGGTCAAACCCCGCAGGGGGGTGGGTTGGGGACATTTTGGGGGCTCAGGTGGCCCTCGGGGCTGTGCTGAGGCAGAGATGTCCCTTCACGCTGCCCCTGAAGGGAAGGAGCAGCGGGTGGCACCTGAGATGCCACTTAGGGCGCGTTGGCCCTCGAAGGACCCCGAGGAGGGGACATCGGCCACCAGGTCACCTCTGGTGGCACCGCTCAGCCCTCCGCGCCCTCTCGTGGCACCTGCTCAGCAGCACAGCTGTCCCCGTCCCTGTCCCCATGAGAAATGTCCCCCCGTTCCCTGGGGCAAACGCATCCCCACAGGATGGACGTGGACTCCAGCACGGACAGCGATGTCCACTCGTGCTGCAGTTCCCACCAAAAGTCAGCGCGGGTCGGGGAAGCCAAGCTTCCCTCACAGCGCAATCAGAGCAGATTTTCCCTCATTTATCCTCCCCGGCATCCGCAGCTTCTCCGGGGAGCCGGTGCCAGGGCCTCGCCACCCTCAGAGGGAAGGATTTCTTCCCAATATCCCATCTAAATCCACCTTTCTTTGGTTTAAACCCATTCTCCCTCATCCTATCACTCCACACCCTTTCCAAAATCCCTCTCCGGCTCTCCTGTGGCCCCAGAAAATCCCGAGACCCCCGTGCTGTGCTCTGCTCTCCTCACAGGGGGTTTGTGGCACAGCCCCATCCGGCACCGCGCTGCCAGCAAAGCTCTGGAGCGCAGCCCCGGTAACGGAGCCCTCTCTGCAGGAATGGGAAACGCCAGGACAGCGAGATCTCCGCCTCCGTCGCTCGCTGCTCTGGGCAGAGCTGGGGAAACGAGGCAGATTTTTATATGAAAGGGATCTCCAGGCAGGGAACGGGGTGGGTTTGCTCTGTGCTTCCAGGATCTTCGCCCTCTCCAGCCCAGGAGACAAAGGGGTGTTCCCAGCGGCATGGGGGGAAATTCCCACAGCGCCAACCCCACAAAACCATCCCCACAAAACCATCCCCATAAAACCATCCCCACAGAGCCCACCCCACTGAGAAAACCCAAAAACCATCCCCACAAAACCATCCCCACAGAGCAAACCCAAAAAGCCAGCCCCACTGAGAAATCCCCACAGAGCCAACCCCACAGAGAAAACCCAAAAAGCCAGCCCCACTGAGAAATCCGCACACAGCCAANAGAGCAATCCCCACAGGGCCAACCACACAACCCCACATGGATAGCCCCCACAGAACCATCTCCCCAGATCCAACCCCACAGAGCCCACCCCACAACCCCACAGAGCCATCCTCACAGAGAAATCCCCACAGAGAAATCTCCACAGAACCATCTCCCCAGATCCAACCCCACAGAGCCCACCCCACAACCCCACAGAGCCATCCTCACAGAGAAATCCCCACAGAGAAATCTCCACAGAACCATCTCCCCAGATCCAACCCCACAGAGAAATCCCACAGGGCCAACCCCACAGGGCCATCCCTTAAGGACCAACACCGAGGGACAGTGACGATTCCCGGCCAGGGCTGGGCGATCCCCAGCTCAAGTGAGGTGGCAGGTGGGTGTCTGAACCCCACGGAACCCCACGGAACCCCACAGACTCCTCCTGGCGAGGGGCCAGCCCCAAACACGAACCTTCTGGAGCATCTCCCCGGAGCTGGCCCAGCCCGGAGCTGCCTCTTGGCTCCACGCACGCCGCGTTGAGTCACGGCTTCGTTGGTGGCCCTGGCGGCACGGGGTGGCCCTGGGCGCGCTCAGAGGGAACCATTTTAGGCGCTGGTGACAGAGGTGTCAGCAACCACGGCTAAAAATAGCGGTGTGGAAGGGACGAGCTCAAATCCTGGCACAGCCCTGCCGGGGCTGATAGCGAGTGCCCTTTGCTTGTTCTCCTGCCGCCGGGTCCCCTTATCTGTGCTGCCAGCCCCGGGTGTTTCTGTCACCCTGTCACCACGTCCCCTGATATTTTATCCCCCTGGGATGGCTGCAGGTTCCTGCTCGGGGTTTTTGGCGCTTGTTCCGCCCTCCAAGTGGGATGTAAAATTAAATCTGCTGCACAGGAGTTCCCACCTGGGCCGCAGGACAGACCTGGGTTTGTGTGGCCGCCACACGCCGGGATCTGCAGGGGTTTCAGAGCACTCCTGGGTTTCTGTTTTCCCTGTCCAACGAGCTGGAATCATCCTCCGTTCCCTCTGGATCATTCATCAGTTTTGGTGTCACCGTCCTGGGAAACGTTCAAGGCCGGGCTGGACGGGGCTTGGAGCAGGGTTAAGGTTAGGGTTGGGGTTAGGAGCACCCTGGGACAGTGGGAGCTGTCCCTGCCCGTGTCACTGGATGAGCTTTAATGTCCCTTCCAACCCAAACCAGTCGGGGAACTCCGTGGTTCTGTCTTGGTGACGGGGAAACTGAGGCAGGGAGGTGTCACAGCTCATATGGTGCCCATGAGGGACCAGGAGAGCAGAGCCCAACCTCCCTGCCGTGCTCACCAGGGCTGTCCCACTCTCCCAAGAAACCCCACAAGTTTTTGGGGTTAAATCCTTGATTCATCACCAAAAGCAGCTCCCGCTATTCAGGGCCGTGATTACCTCGGGAACATCTGTGCTGACAATCGCTGAGTGGCAGCATAATTCCCACCAGCGCTGCCTCCTCCTCCTCTGTGGGCTTCATTTCAAAGCACGTTCCCTGCAGAGCCTGGGGAGGGGAAGAGCTCGGAAAGATGAGCTTTAATGTCCAACCTGACAGCAGAATCAAAACCTGGCAGCAGAGCCGAGCCAGGCATCCCAAACCCACCTGCACAAACCTCCCCCGGACCCTCCCCGATCTCAGGGTCACAACCGAGGCCTTGGGGTTGGCCTCTCAGCTTTTGGCTTCGCCCTGCACATCCCTCCCGACCTCCCAGGACTGCCTGGAACACACCTGGACTTTCCCCGGGGCTGGAATTTGTGCTGGAATTTGATTTTTTTTGTGTGTGTGTTTTTTTTTTCCCCTCCAGGCATCCGGTGGAAGCACACATCAGGATTTAGGGATGGGCTGGGGGAAAGAATTCCAGCAAAACAGAAACGCTCTGCTGAGGGCCATCCATCCCTTAAACCAACACCCATAACAGGGATGCTGCCCTGGGGCCTACGGACATTCCTTGGCTATATTTGGTGACGGATGGAGAATTTGTTGCTTCCCCTCGGTCCATCTGTTCCCCTCACTGGCAGGGAGGAGCCTGCGGTGTCGCTGCCGGTGCTTCAGCGGCCATAAATCTCCTCTCCCGAGCCTTTGCTGCCTCCCACCTGTTGGCCGGGAGAAGATCAAGTTGACCAAAGTCTCTCCTGCCAAGCTGTATTTTTATCCAGGGCTTCGTCACCAGCCCAGGTGCCCCACAAAAGCCGCTCACGAAGCAGAGGGAGGGGGTTTTGTCACAGCACATCCCGCCCCTGGAATCCTGCCTCTCCCACAGGTCTCCCAGTCCCAAAATAGGAGCTTTAATCGCATTTTCTGAATTCTCTTAAACTCCAAAACTTTTTTTTCCTACTGGTCACCCCCATCACTGTAAAACCTGGGAGGTCCCAAGCAGGGAGCTCAGACCCGGCACCAGGAGGCCAAAAATTCACTGTGAGAACAGAGGGAGCCCAGACCAACACGGTTTATTAGGGAAAAACACCCCGAGGGATCCCATTAACACGGAAAAAAAAATAAATAAACCCACCGGAGGACAATGAAGTGAAATCCACAGCAACGACACAAAGCAGGAAAAGTCCGGTTGTCAGCCAGGACAGCACGAGAGGCACAACCCTGCACTGAGGGAGCAGTGCCCGGCCCAGGGGATGAGCCCAGGGACAGTCCCCAGCCCCAGGGGACAGGAGGGAAGGGCACAAACAGCAAGTCCTTGTCTTCCAGTTGGAATAATGGAGGAAAAAACCCCAAAAAACACAGAGGAAGCCACGTGGGTAAAAAGCAAAAGGGGCAGCCACGGTGGGAGTGGAAAATCCTCCTCGTTCGGGGAGGATTTGGGGAGGTCTGGCTCACCTGGGGCTGATTTCCTGAGCTCCACATCTCCCGGGGAGCCCTGGCAGCAGGAGGAGCCGAAGCAGGGTCACTAAAACCCCGTCCCCAGCTCCCTCAGGGCCCGGAGAGGCAGCAGGAATCTGCTAAATCCAGGGTTCTGCCCCAAAACCACCACCCACTGCTTCCCTGGGCACCCCTCTCCTCCCGCCAGCACCAGTGTCACCTGTGGATCGTCCCAGGGACGCTTCCCCGTGTCCCCTGTCCCGCTGGCACCCTGCCCTGCTCCCCAGGGCTGGCTGACAACTCCAATCCTCCCGCAACATCCTCTCCCCTGCACAAGCCGGGCTTGGCTGGGCTTCCACCATCTTCAGGAAACACCTTGGAAATGTTTACTGGCTCTGCGCCCCCTCCCAGCTGCCAAAAAGGTCTCCAAGATCCCGTTCAGATCCCAAAATCTCGGGTTCACGTTAAAAAGAGACAAGACCTTTCTATAAACCCGAGCGCTGGAGGATGTGACGCTCACAAACTCATTTCTCCCGAGATTTTTCGTTTGTTTGTTTGGATTTCAGACCTTCCTCCGAGGTGTTTGTCACCCAGTTGTGACAGTTCACAGTCTGCTAAAGAATTTTTTTTTTTTTTGACGGGGGGAAAAAGTGCAATTTGCTTTTCACTGCTAGAGCAGGATTTAGTGCAATGAGAAAAGTCTCCCATCCCCAGCTTGGTTATTTACATATTTCTCAAAAGGGTGATAAATCCAGCTCCAGCCTCACTGTTTGAGCTGGAACTTCCCTGGAAAGAGCCAGACACACAGCGTGGAAGATTTCTGCCCATGGAATTTGTAGAAAACTGCCTGATTATACTGAGCATCCTTCCTGCGCTGCCGTGGGGCATCGTGCAAAAAAAAAAAAAACAAAAAATAGGAAAAGAGAAAAACCCATGAGGAAAAAATAATCTTTAAATTTTCCTCCTGAGTGTCTCCTTTGGGACAGGGCTTTGAGCAGAAATGTCAGAGCGATTTTCACACCAGTTTCTCTCCCATTGATTTCCCATCCTGCTTTTTTTAATCAGAGATTTGCTTCTCTCACAGCATCGCTAACAGAGGTGTCTATTTTAGGAAACACCAGAGGTTTTAAGAGGCTGAGGAGAAGAAGATTATCAACTCATATGGGCTCAGCCTAGAAAGAGAGAAAAAAAAATCCTTTAATTGAAATCCCCAGGCTGAAATTCTCTGCAGATTTACCTAAATGGACTTCAAATGATGCCCCTGATATATCAGGGCCTGCTTTTAACTTAATTCAAGCCCTGGACAAGCTGGGCTTTGCATGCTCACTGAGATTATTAGTTTTACGTGCTAAACCATGCAAGTGTGAAACCCAAATATAAAAATCTGGGCTAACAATACACCAGCCCAAAGCTCCAAGCAGGAAACAGGATTTTTTTTTTTAATATGTTAAGTATTTGTCCCTATTTTTCCAAATTTAAGCTGGTAAAATCATGGTGAAAGGACAGGCATTGAGTATTTTCTGATGGGGAGCAGAAGCTGGGCCTGTGAGGAACAAAACCATGGTTTAATTCCACTTAAAAGGGACAAAATTTTGTTTCAAAGCTGCTTGGAAGGTTTTTGGGTGCTCCCAATTTTCCAGTTCAACCTAAACATTTGCTTGGGAAATCCAGGAGGCTTTGGGAGCCACTGGGGGAAGAAATTTCCAGTTCAACCTAAACATCTGCTTGGGAAATCCAGGAGGCTTTGGGAGCCACCGGGGGAGGGTTTTAAATAAATAAATTAAACCTGCCTGGCACAAAGATTCCACACAGGGCAGACCCATCCTCGAGGGGCTTTGCCCGAAACAAACGCAGAGTGCAAAGTGGGAAAACATCTCCTGGCACGGAGGAGCGGCCCCACGAGGGACAGGGACAACGCCACGACACCTAGAGGCACCGAGGAGACTTTTCCCGCCCCGACTGGGGGACAAACAAACTCCCGCTCCCAGAACGAACAGCAGCAGGGGTTTGGGATTTCCCCCAGCCCTGCTATTTGCTGTTGGGGGTCTCCTGCGCCGGCCTCTTGTGCTTCTGCGCCACACCGTAGGGCACGTGGGCGGCCACGGCGCCCATCTCCTGCGCGCCCTCCACGTGGAACATCTGGTCGTCGAAGAAGATGTGGGGCCGGATCTTCCTGAGCAGAGGCCCCTTGGGAGCCCCGGCCAGGAACAGCGCCTCGTCCGTCTCCAGGCCCCAGCTGCGCAGAGTCTTTAGGGCCCGCGCCCCCGAGCTGGCCGCGCTCCGCGCCGTCACCAGGTACGTGCGGATGGGACACTCCAGCCGCAGCCCCTTGGAGTAGAACTTCTTCTGCAGCTTGCCCAGAGCCTCCAGGAAGCCCTTCAAGGGGCCCTGTGGGAGCGAGGAGAAACGTTCTTGTCGCCCTTTCAATCTTGTCACGGCCCCTTCACCCTGTGACGCCCCTAAAAACGACCCCAAATCCGTCCCCAGGGCCGGCAGCTGCTGCTCTACCCTGCCTCGATCCCAGAGCGGGCTGCCTCTCTCCCAGAGCCTTTTCCTGCCCTCAGCCCTGCTCTACCTGCGCCAGGGGCTTGTTCTCGTGAGCCTTTTCGTGCTCAAAGAACTTGTCCAGGCCGTGAGCCTTCACGATCTGCTCCGACTCATCCGAGAAGAGCACGGCGTCCCCGTCGAACGCCACCCGCAGCTGCTTCTCCGACACCTCCAGGTCCCTGCTGGGGCTGAAGATGGTGGCTGCGGCGATCCCTGAGGATGAGGCAGGAGGTGGCAGTTATCCAAGGATCCGTCCTCGTGGCTCAGCCGCCGAGGAGTAGAGCGAAACGCGACGGGCCGGGAGCAAAAAACGCCGCGAGGAAACGCTCCCCGCAGCACCTGCAGCTCGGCCCCGGGAGCTTCCACGGCAGAAAAACAAACCCCCAGATGACAAATCACCCTTTGCATACAGGAACAAAGGAGGAAAAGCACCGCCTGTGCCTCGGGAGAGCCGTGGAGATGGAGGAAAGGCTCATTTCTATGGAAACCAGAGGCTCTGTGGAGCGTCGGAGATGCGGGGCGAGGCAAAGCTTAAGTGCACGTCGGCTTAGGGACGTGGATTTTAGATTTATCCATCCTGGGATCACCCCCCTGAGGGCTCCAGGCTCCCCCCGCTGCCCTCCCCCTGAGCTGGACCCCAGACTCACCCTCTTCAATGGCCCCACTCACTTTCTCGGCGTCGGAGGAGAGGTAGAGGTTGGTGTGATAGGCCTTGAGGTAACAGATGGGGCTGTTCCCTCCCGTCATGCAGAACCTCTCGATGAACAGACCTGAGGGCAAGAGGGACCCCGGGGTGAGCCTGGCTGCCCCCCAAACCCAGCCTGGAGGCTGGAAGGACTGCGATTAATGTTGGTTCTGCCGCCCAACAGCAGGGCCAGAGCCCCTCCCCACCGGCCAGCTCCTGCTCAGCACCCAGAAAACCCGGGAGGAGCGAGAAAAATGGGAGAAAACAGCAACGGCACTGCCCAAAAGCCACCAAGGACGGCTCTGTCCCCGTCTCACCGTAGTGGTTGATGCTGTTGATCAAGCGAACCCCAACCTGGGCGTGGTTGTTGGTCATGAGGACGATGTCGAAGAGCTCCTCGCTGTCGGGGTAGAGCTCACGGAGCTGAGCGTTCACTGCCTCCAGAGCCTGCGGTGTGTCAGGGAGAGAGGGTGGGGGTAAAATACTTCTGGTCATCAAATCCACAAATCCAGCCAGCCCCAGGTGTGGTACTCACCCCTTCCCACCCAGAAAAAAACTTCTGGTCGCCAAATCCACAAATCTGGCCAGCGCCAGACTCCCTTCCCATCCAAAAAAACACTTCTGGTCACCAAATCCACACATCTGGCCAGCTCAGGTGTGGTCCTCACCCCTTCCCACCCAGAAAAACACTTCTGGCCATCAAATCTAAAAATCTGGCCAGACCCAGGTGTGGCCCTGACCCTCTTCCATCCAGAAAAACACTTCTGGTCATCAAATCCAAAAATCTGGCCAGAGCCAGATGTGGCCCTGACCCCCTTCCCATCCAAAAAACACTTTTGGTCACAAAATCCCCAGATCTGGCCAGCCCAGGTGTGGTACTCACCCCATTTATCCAGAAAAACACTTCTGGTCATCAAATCCAAAAATCTGGCCAGACCAGGTGTGGTCCTCACCCCATTTATCCAGAAAAACACTTCTGGTCATGAAATCCATTAATCTGGCCAGCCCCAGACTCCCTTCCCATCAAAAAAACACTTCTGGTCATGAAATCCACAAATCTGGGCAGCCCCAGGCGTGGCCCTGACCCCCCTCTCATCCAAAAAACACTCCTCGTCACCAAAATCCCCACCTCAACGACACCCTGAGCCAAGCTGACATCAGCTGGGAAAAAATAGATTCCTTTTGTGAGGGGGAAAAAATCCACCTGGCTACTCTTCTGTTTTCAAACACAAAAGGTTTGGAGTTGTTAAATGAGGATAAATTAGCTCCAAGTTACAAATAAGTGTTTTTCAAGCAATCAGAAATAAGTCTTGCCCCACAGAGCTGATTAATTTATTCACAGGGAACGGGCTCCAGCACCCAAAACTGCACTGACTGGTACAGGAGCTAGAAAACATTTTTCAAGTTTGAAATGCCTCATTTCAACACACCAGAATTAGAAATTGGCCGACTCGGGAGCAAGGCTAAACTCAGCCAATTCAGGAGAATAAATAAATCGTAATAATAATCATAATTAAAAAAAAAAAAAAGACAATTCCCTAAAGGGAAACTTTAAATGTGATCCAAGGAGATGATTTGTTCAATTCTTGGGCTCGAGATGGAAAATCCAGCGCTGGAAGCAGCTGGGTTGCTCCATCCCTCCTGCCCCGCCGCTCGTGTCCCTCCTCACCCCACACGAGGACGAGGAATTTTTGGGGACCGGGGCGCCGTGGCCGCTCACCTTGACGAAGGGGAAGGCAGCCCCGGGCAGGAAGGGCTCGTTCTCGTGGTCCAGCTGATATTTCACGTAGGCCTCCACGCCCTGCTCCGTGTAGATCTTCTGCTCCTCCTCCATGCGGAACAGCGCCCGCGAGGACACGGCGATGGTGATGGCGTTCTCGGGTTTGGGCTGCGGGCAGAGGGACGAATCAGGGAGGCAGCTCCCGCTCCCAGCCCGGGTGACACCGCTGAAAGGATCCGGAGAGCGACAGAGCAGCTGCACCCCACAGCTGGAGCCCTGATGCTCCGTCCCCACGCATCTGGGACCCCTCAGAACCCGCGCAGATCCCGGCAGGAACCGCGGGAGCCCGTGCAGGAGGAATTTGTGCGGCTTTTCCCACCCCCCAGGCGGGAAGGAGCCGGAGCCGCGTCCCGTGATGCCGTCCAGATGTGCCAAACAGCCCGCGCCAGCTCAGCTCCGCCAAGCACTTGATACAGTTATTGTGGGTGGAAACATGACAAACAGGTGGTGCGAGCAAGGATTTATGAGTCATTGTTATTCGTGTTTGAGGGCTCCATCCAAAACACAAATCCAAACCACAAATCCAAACCCCAAACCCCAAAATCCAAACCCCAAAATCCAAACCCCAAAATCCAAACCCCAAAATCCAAACCCCAAAATCCAAACCCCAAAATCCAAACCCCAAAATCCAAACCCCAAAATCCAAACCCCAAAATCCAAACCCCAAAATCCAAACCCCAAAATCCAAACCCCAAAATCCAAACCCCAAAATCCAAACCCCAAAATCCAAACCCCAAAATCCAAACCCTAAAATCCAAACCCTAAAATCCAAACCCTAAAATCCAAATCCAAAACCTCTTCCAGCTGAAGCCTCCAAGAGGGACTGGGCAGGGACAGAGGGGACAGCAGGAAAGTCAAGCTCATCTTGACCCCCAGCCGTCCTCCCTCTCTCTCCTTGCAGGGCACGGAGGGTGTTAATCCCCGTCACTCACTTCCAAGCACAAAAATAAATTTATTAGTGATGTCCAATGAGAAATCCTGGCTGCCAGGACAGCAATTCCAGTGGCCAGGGCGTGCTGTCCCCCAGAGAGGAGTCCAGCGAGCAGGACAGGGCCTGGGGGCTCTCTCAGAACTCCTGGGTTCTGCAGGAACCCTCACCCCTGCTCCTCTGTGACTTCCAGGACATTCTGTGCCACTTTACCCGTGAGTAATCCCCTGGCAATGCCGTTTGCTCAGGGTGGAGGCCGTCTCCTCCAGCTGCTCCTCACACCCAGGTGCTCCAAAGTTCAGGCTCCCACCCTGCCCAGGGTTGAACTCTCCCGGAGCAGCAGCCTGGCGAGGCCGAGGTGCCCCATCCCCACACCGGGATTCGCTCTGTGCTCACCCTGGGGCTCGCTCTGCCCCCAGCCCCACCCAAAATGAATCAGTGGGAGCTCCACGCCGTTCCCAGCACCTCTCCCAGCCCCATCCCAGGCACCTCTCCAAATGCTGCATCCATCCCCAAAATCCCCCAAACCCCCAGCAAAGCGATTAAACAGCGGGCGATTTGGACGAGACCCAGATTAGCTCGGGTTGAGAAGACCTGCGGCCGCAGGGATCCCTTTCCCGCAGCATTTTTAGGGGAATTGGATCCCCTTTGGAAGTGGTTCTTTTAGGAAAGCAAGAGAACAAACCCCAGAGCGGGCAGGAGCTGATCCACACCACCAGCACCACTCCAAGTGAACACAGCCAGGTCCCCAAGGAGCGGTTCACTGGTCACGGGCCAAGCCTTGGCACTTCAGCTCATTAATTAACAGCCCTGGTGTCATGGGCCATTTATTAGCTGCAAATATTAATAGCTCTGAAAGGTCTTGGGACATCCGGCCATTAGCTGGAGTCCTGCTGCTCCCGAGTGCCTGCGGGGCTGGGAGGGCAGGAAACCTTCCAGGTGTTTGCTCCCTGATTCTAGAGCAGGATCAGCGCTGCAGGGAGATTCCCAGGAGAGAAAACAGGTCAGCAGCCCAGCTAGAACAGCACCGAGGCGTGTTCGAGGGGGTGAGAAGGATGTTTGGGGCCTCAAGCCAAGCCGGGTGCCCGGAGGGAATTTCCATCTCCCTCTCCCCTCAGCGCACACCTTGCGCAACAGCCTCGGCCGCTCGAGGCTCCTTCCCCGCCTCCCCAAGGCACCAGCCCCTCCGGGAGGTTCATTTCAGAGGCAATAAACACGGCAATAAAAATAACCCTCAGCTCCAGGCCCGGCTCTGCCCCGGCGTGGGCTGCTGGAGCCCCAGGTGCCCGCGGGCAGGGAGCCTCTGGGAATGGGAGCCGCCGGATCCTGCCAAGGGAGATTTGCACCTTTCGGAGCACAGGAAAGTCTCACCCGGGTGTTAAAGCAGCTCCCGGCTCCGGCTGGGCTGGAACGGCCCTGGCTGTTCTCTGGGAAATGCTGACATTTGGAAAACGAGGCGATTCTGCGCTCTGCAAGGAGGGGATCTGCATTTTGACATTTCTTTGAAGTGGAGGTTTCATTTGGAAGCGTTCCCTCCTCAAGGTTGTTTGGATGCCTCTCCGTCCCCATTAGTGCCGCAGATGGTCATTGCAATGTTCAAAAATGAGCTTTAAAAAGCTCCAGGAAGCACAGCACCTCAAATCCTCCGTTTCAGTGCTGCAAACAACCCACCCAACCCTGCTTTTCCTCAGAAATTGCGATGTTTCAAGGCAAACACTCTTATTTTGCGACAGGAAAATTGCGCTCCCAGTCCTGGCTGGGATGGATTTGGTCCCCCATCCTACCACGGCCTCCTGCTGCGGCTGCCCCAGCCCTGGAGGGTTTGGGCTGAATCACAAACTCTGCTTTTCCCCTCAGAGCAGCATCCAAGGTCAGCCAAGGTCAGTGAAAGCTCACCCAGCACAAGCCCAGGCTCTGCTCGGCCGAATTGAATCCAACCGAATTTGCTGCCTGGGGATTCACGGGGAGCTCCTCTCCCTTCCCAGGGGAAGGTCAGGTCCAGCCCCGTCCTGAACCTCGAGCAGGAGGTTAATGATGGGTTTAAGAGGAGGTTGAGCAGGGTGGGGGAAGGTCCCATCCCAGTCCTGGCTCCATCCCTGGAGGGACAACCAGGGACGTGTCCCGACAGCCCAGCCCTCTGCACAGGAACATCAGCTGCTGGCACAGCTCCAGGAGCTCCACAAACCCCACCTCAGAACTGTAAAAACACCTTTCCATCCAGCTCCATCGAGTGCAAACCCCCTCCCAGACCCCAAAGTTTTGGGGTGAAGATGTATTTCAGAAAAGACCGGAAACAGCCCAATTTTCTCCCCGCGGATCCAACAGCTGGCGGCCTTTAAACCGCTGCACTAATCAGATGTAAATCCTAAGCAGCCCCCTAAGGATTAGAGGCAGACATTTGGAAATCCTACAGGCTCCCGGGATGTGCAGTGGGACGGTGTCACCGTGTCCTCCCACTCACGAGAGCCACAGGTGCCCGCAGGGCCACCCTGGAGGCCACCACGGGCAGGAGCCACAGTGGGGACCCCGTTCTGCACCCCTTGATCCTTCTGAGCTGCCTGGGGCTGGACCAAACCCCGTCCTAAAATCCTGCAGGAATTCTGGCAGCCCCAGGCACTTCCCTGGCTGCTGCAGAAGGCAAAACTCTTGTGATTAATGCAACATTCAGAGATGGATCGTGGTCACGGAAAGGGAAGAGGAAGGGCTTGCTCCAGGGTCAAGCACTGTCCAAGCTACACCACCCCAAAAATCAGGCACAGGGCTGAGATGGGTGCCCAGAGGAAGGCAGCCGGCAGAAAACCCGCTCGCACTGACTCCACTCGGTGTCACCAGAGAGGCCGGGGGACATTCCCGGCATGGCTGAAGGGTGACAGGTCTCATCGCTGACCTCCCTGGCAGGAGCGAGGCCGCAGCAGCCCTGGGAAGAGCTGTGACCATTGCAAAGCAGGAATGTCCCATTTACCCATTCCCCAGGCAGGAACGGCTTCCCAAAAATCACCTTTTCTCCTGTCACCTCGCTCAGCTCTCTCCTGCTCCTGTTTGGCCAGCAGGACAGACAGACAGACAGACCGACCCGCTGCCCTTGGGGGACACCAAATTCCTGGAGGAGCCCCGGGCACCACGAGCCCCCTGCTCAGGATCAGATTAAAGTTCAGGGTGACGGAAGGGGTGGTTCGGAGTTTTCCAAGAACATTATTTATACTGTGAAAGCGCCCTGCAGCCGTCCGTCATGAGGGCGGCTGAGCTGGCTTCCCCAGTCTGCCCCAAAAGAGGGGCACGGCCCCTGGCATCATCCCCAGCCCCACGGAGCGGGGTGGCACGGCCCAGCTCCATCTTTGCCCCCGTGCCTCAGTTTCCCCAGCTGTACAGCAGGGATGGGTTACTGCTCAGCGGGGAGAGGAAGAGGAGGAGCCCAGGCCGACATCCACGAGCAAAGCAGGGCCTGAAACACAAGGAGCTGCGCTCTGCCACCAGGCCAGGCTGTCCCTCTCCTCTGGGAAGGGCACAGGCAGCAGAGAGCTGGCACCGGGGGTGGCAGTCTGGTCCCCAGCAGGGAAAGCACAACGGCTGTCCCAAGCGAGGGCTCGGATGTGTCCCCTCGTGCAGAGCTCACACACGGAGCTGTCACCGTGTCCCCCAGCTCGCCGTGGGCAGCGGCCCCAGGTTTTGGGGGTCCCAGAGCCCCGAGGGTGGCTGTGGCTGTGGTTGGGGGGGCTCAGAGGCCGCAGGGGCAGTGCCAGCTCGCCCCGGGCACGGCCCCCAGCCCGGCCGGGCTGCCAACCCCGCTCTCCCGCTGCCATTCCGGGCTCCGGCCGCGCTTCCAGGCGCTGCCGTGTTCAAAGCTCGTTCGATAACCCGGCAGGCTTTCCCCTCATCTCCCGGAGCTTGGCAGGGGCAGCTGCGCCCCTGTGACACCACCCTGCTGTCCCCCGGCTGTGTCAGTGCCACCCCTCCTGTCCTGGCAGGGGACAGCTCATGGGGCACCGGGCCACCCTGCAAGGACACCTCGGCCCTGCAGGGAGCCAGGAGCTCCACAGGGACCCGCAGGAACCCCGAGAGAGCGGCGGGAGCCGAGAGACCCCAGGCAACAAAGGGTTAACCCGGGAATGCCATGGAGTGGGAGCACCTGGAGAGAGCCAGGGCATCCCCAAGGACCTGGGTGGAGACAGGGGGTCAAAAAAAAACCACCAGAGACACCGCGAGGGAACCCTACAGAGCCTGGAGGGAACTCAAGGAGACCCCAAAACACATGGAGGAAATGGGGGAGCAGGAGGGACCCCAGGGAGCCCGGAGGAGATGCGGCACCCACGGACACCCACGGGGAATCCAGAGAGGATGAGGCAGCCAGGAGAGCCTGCAGGGGATGGGAGACCCGGAGAGCCCCGGGGCACCCGCCGGAGATGGGGCAGNATGAAGCTCCGGGGTTTCAGTCCACCGGGACGCGGATTAACCTCTTCGGCGCCGAGCGCTCGCTCCTCGCCGCCGCCGCCGCGCTCCCGCCGGCGATACCGGGGAATTGAGGAGGGAGCTCCCGGGAATTGAGGAGGGAGCTCCCGGGAATTGAGGAGGGAACTCCCGGGAATTGAGGAGGGAACTCCCGGGAATTGAGGAGGCTCCACGGTAGAGCCGGCGCCAGGGGCAGCGAACGCCCCGGAGAGAGGGGAACGGGCTGGGGACAAAGGTGACATCAGCAGAGCCCCGGAGGGACACGGAGCAGGAGCGATGGGGCAGCGCTGGGCACACCAGCTGCGGGGGACACCAGCTCCGGGGGACACCAGCCCCGGGGGACACCAGCTCCGGGGGACACCAGCCCCGGGGGACCGCCATCCCCGTCCCGAGCCGCGGGTCTCTGGGGTTTGGCCATCCTCGAGAGCACAGGGAGGGACACGAGGGTGCTCAGAGCCGGGAGCTGGAGAGGATGGAGCAGCCAGGGTGGTGGCAGCGGGGGAGGACAGAGGTGTGGCGGGACGCTGCTCCGTGCCAGGGTGGCCTGAGCCATGCGCTGGTTAACGGAATGAGTGCGGGTTCATTAATTAAGGCTCTCCACTCCCACGAGTGCTGGTGGGAGCAGCCACAGCTCGGGCTCAGGCTGATTTGGGCTTCTTCTTGGGGGCGAGGTTGTCGTAGAAAGCCTTGGCTTCGTCCCAGGGCCTCCCCGGCGCCCCGGCGGGGCCCGGCGGCTCCATAGCGCGGCGGCTCCGCGGCACCGNGGGCTGAAAATTCCAGCACGACCAGCAGACCCCCGGAAATCCTTGGAGAGCAGGGGGTGCAAACCAGAGACCAAAACCCAAGAGCCAGGAAGGTACAAGGGATGGAGGATCTCACCTGGAACAGGGCAGCTCCCGGGGGGAGGTCACAGAACAGGGTTTTACCCAAATCCCAGTGCTGCAGGTAAAGAAAATCCCTCCCTACAGCCGCCAGCCTTGGGGACCCCCTTGTCCCTGTCCCGTGCCACCCCACTGGCACCGAGGCCCCACCAGCAGAGCAGAGGCAGGGGAAGCTCCAGGGCTGGCTCCAGGAATCCCAAACCCTTTTGGGAATCCACATCATCTCAGCCTCACCGACTTCCCTTCCCCGGGGCCTTTGCAGCTTCGTGCTGGCAAACACCTGAGCTCCTTTGGGGAGGCCCCCGGGGGAGCGGGAGCTCGGAGGGCCCTGGGATCACCAGCAGGCTATTCTGGGAGCTCTCTCTGGAGCTTCTGAGTCGCTGCCCTTTCGGGCAGCAGCCCTGGCACGTCCCCAGCTCCCCCAGAGTGGGACAAGCTGCCCCGTTCCCTCCTCCCCAGGCGCTGCTGAGCTGCAGACTCGCACGCGCGGCTCCTGGAAAGCGCAGCGGCCAAAGCCGAGGTGCAGAGCTCTCCCATCAGCAGCACTCCCAAAAATACCCTCCCTGCCGCGCTGCTGGCACCGTCCCGTCCCCGTGCTCCGGTGCTGGCTGCTGCAGGACGCGCCAGAGGCTGGGGAGCTGCGCGATGGGGTTGAGCTGGGAGCCAGCGCTGCTGCCCGGGAGCCAAGCCCTGCAGGATTGGTCACAGAGAAAGGATTGAAATTTGGTGAGAGCTCCTTAGCAACAGTCACTGTCTGTGCAGGCTGCTGAGAGGAAAGGCCGGAGGAAAATCTGTGCGGGGAAGATGGGGGTGGAGAAAAGAAGGACAAAGATGCGCTGAGAGCGGGTCCCAGTTGGTGACAGATGGAGCCCAGGACAAAGCCAGCAGCCCTGAGGGAAGGGCACAGCCCGGGGCCAGCTCCTGTCTGACAAATGAAACCCATTTCCAGGGAGCTTTGGGGTCTGGGCCTCCCCACCCCAAAAGTGACATTCCCAGAGTTCCCTGCACGACTGAAGGATTTCTCTTCCCCCCACCTTCAAGGCTCCCCAGCCTGAGCCCCCCTGTGCTGTCCCCAAGGGTTTCTCCACCCCTCGTGGTGTCACAGGCTCAGGTGAGACCCCCAAATATTCTCAGAAGTGCGGTGCTGTCCCCTCACTGTCCCCAGCCAGCTGCCCCCCCCAATAAACCATCCAGAGGGGGACACCACGCACAGGGGACAGTTTATTTTTTTTCCATTAAAAAAAAAATAGGTAAGGACTTCACCACCTCCTAAGAGACACCACAGCCACCAACACCACAACGTGCAGACTAAACACCAACCTGGAGCGGGAGGGGTGGACGCAGCAGGCTGGGAGCGGGGGAGGAAAGGGACAGATTTGTTTCTTCCATTACCAGAGCTTTGCCAGGAGCCATCCACAGCTCCCCACAGCCCCCATCCAGCACCCAGATGTCCCAGCTGTCCCCACAGCAGGGCCACACACCCGGGAGCAGCACCAGGACCTGCCTTCCACAGCCACACTCCTGACCCTGCCTTCAATTTGGGAGCGCGGGCGTCACCTCAGTGTCCAGGGGGGTCAGAAATGGCACAGAGCTCACGGGACAGCTGTGGATGTCACCAAACCTGCTGGGATGGAAGGTGGCTTCTGGGATGGGACACTGGCCACGTCCAGGGCTGGCTTTGGACACTTCTGTTCTCTGCTGAAGTGTCCTGAGCAGCCCTGGCTGTTCACAGCAGGAAAAACAGAGGTGGAAGAGATAAAGCTGGTGCAAGATCCCGCCCTGGCCTCTCCAGGGAAGGAGGGACACCAGGAGCAGGACTTGTCACTTTTCAGCCTCCCTGGAGACATCACAAACCACGAAATAGGGGGAAAACCAGCAGAAAGGGGACAGAGCTGGTCTCAGCTGGGATCAGGGGATGGGCCAGGTGGAGCAGCGAGGGAAAGCAGCGAGAGAGCAACGGGGATGTGGGAACAGCTGGCCCTGGTCAGCCAGGACACACCGGTGCTGCAGGGAATCCAGCTCCAGGGTGGGACAGGGCTGAAAACACTCGGAGCTGCCCAGGGAGGGTGTGGAACACGGGCTGGAGCAGGGGCAGCAGGAGGGATGGAACGTGGCTCATGCCTGGGGCCAAAAGGGGGGGAAAAACGGGGATTAAAACCATCACGGGGGGCAGAGTTTGGCCGCAGCCAGTCCAGCCCTGAGCCCCAGGGCTCTATTTCTGCATGTCGCACTGCAGCAGCAGGACGATGGAGGGGTCGCTCTTGGCGGCCTCCTTGAACTCCTCCAGGGAGATCTGGTCGTCCTTGTCCTTGTCCATCTTTGTGAAGATCTTGTCCACGCGCTGCTGGGGCGTCAGCCCGTCCTGGTTCATCCTCATCATGATCACAGTCCCCACCATCTTGTAAATGGCCTGGAGAAGGGTGAGAGCGGCGATGAGGGGGAATGCTGGAAGGACACGAGATCCCAGCACAAAGCAGGGGACAGGGACAGGATTGCCGCTCTGCTGGGACCCATTTCCGTCAGATCCACACCTTCCAGACAGGGCTCTGGGTAGGAAAACTCGTTCTTTGGTGCTAAAAGGGACCCAACACCAACGAAAAGCCCGGAAAAAGCAAACAACCCATCGTACCTCAATGATCTCCAGCATCTCCAGGCGCGTGATCTTCCCATCCCCATCCAGGTCGTACATCTCGAAGGCCCAGTTGAGCTTCTGCTCAAAAGTGCCCCTGGAGGTGACAGACAGGGCACAGATGAACTCCCTGAAGTCGATGGTGCCATCGCCGTTCTTGTCGAAGGTGCGGAAAGCGTGCTGGGCAAACTTGGAGGCGTCTCCATAGGGGAAGAACTGCGGGAAGGAGAGACGAGGAATTCAAATGAGGAGGGGGAACTCGGCGTGGAGGATACACCTGAGGTGCTCCAGCCCCCCCAGGCAGCGCTCAGAGCCCCCAGAGCTGGAGCCCACCTTGATGTAGAGCTGCTGGAACTCCTCCAGGTTGAGGATGCCGGTGGGGCAGTCCTTGAGGAAGCCCTTGTACCACTGCTTCAGCTCCTGCTCGCTGAACTCCGTGCTCCTCACCAGGTCATCCAGCATCTCCGGGGCCAGCTTGCTGCTGTGCTTGCCCATGGCTGCCCCTGGAAAGGGAAATCCACACCAGGCTGGAGAGGGATGGACCCACATCCCCCTTCTCCACCCTGGCTGATCCCACATCCCCCTCCTCGCTGGAGCTGACCCACCTGGCTGATGGGTGTCCGTGCAGGACAGCAGCGGTGGCACTGGGAGTGGGGCTGTGGCACTGGGAGTGGGGCTGTGGCACTGGGAGTGGGGCTGTGGCACTGGGAGTGGGGCTGTGGCACTGGAAATGTGGCTGCAGCACTGAGAGTGAGGCTGCAGCACTGGAAACGCGACTGTGGCACTGGAAACNAGAGTGAGGCTGCAGCACTGGAAACGCGACTGTGGCACTGGAAACGCGACTGTGGCACTGGAAACGTGGCTGTGGCACTGGAAACGTGGCTGTGGCACTGGAAATGTGGCTGCGGCACTGGAAATGAGGCTGTGGCAATGGAAATGTGTGGCTGCAGCACTGGAAATGTGTGGCTGCGGCACTGGAAACGTGGCTGCGGCACTGGGAATGTGGCTGCGGCACTGGAAGTGGGGCTGTGGCACTGGAAATGAGGCTGTGGCACTGGAAATGTGGCTGTGGCACTGGAAATGTGGGGCTGTGGCACTGGAAATGTGGGGCTGTGGCACTGGAAATGTGGGGCTGTGGCCTTTGCTGCTGGAGATGTCCAGGGAGGAGCCGGCCCAGCCCACCGGGGCAGCCAGCAGCATCACCCTCATCCCCCAGGCTCGTTTTGGGCCGCAGGAAAACACTCAGAAAGCAACAGGAAATTCAGAACTCTTCCCATCGCCTTTGCCAGAGCACGATCACAGAATCCTAGAATGGTTTGGGTTGGAAAGGACCTCAAAGACCTTTCCAACCACACTGCCACGGGCAGGGACACCTTCCACCAGACCTTCTCTCTAAGGATGGGACAACGAAGAATCCGCCATGAGGGAGCATAAAAACCTCCCTGGCGCCATCCAGCTGTGCCCAACCTGCTCCTTGGTGGGGACAGGGACTGGCCAGGGGGTGCCAGCAGCAGGGAGCCCTGGCATGGCCCCGGCTGTGTGGGCAGGAAGCGGAGCCGCTCCGATACGCGCCGTGCCCGCTCCCACGCAGCCTTGGCTGCCGGCGCCGCTCAGCCGGAGCAGCAGATGGCTCTCCGGGAGCTCCTGGAGCTTCTCTCCCCACCAAGTTGAGGAGAAGTTCACCTGGAGCCCGACCAAGCGCCGTCTCCTCTCGGGGATCCGATGTCCCGGCCGTGCGGGTTTGGGGCGTGCGGGAGGACACCAGGGTGGGCGATGCGGGGGTTCCTCGCTCTCCCAGCCAGCCCCGCTGGCAGCAAACCCCACGGGCAGCGGCTCCTTCCTGCCCCATCATCCCACCAGCATCTGTCACCGTCTGTGCGGCGGCGCCGGGCCCAGCAGCGCTCGGCAGCCAGAGCCGAGGGAACGTCTGGGCACCCCCGGAGATCAAGGCTTCCCCGGCGACCCCAGCCGGGCTCCGTGAGCCCCCCCAGCACCACGGCCTGGTTCTAAATCGCTGGCACTGATTATAAACCGTGCCAGGCACTCTGCAAGGGCAGAGCTGCCATGATCCAAGTCCTCCCACATCTCCCACGGCCGCCCTGGCAGGAGATGCAGCCCCTCACCACAGCTCAGCCCTCGCAGTGGCCGGGACTCCAGAGCGGCATCGTGTGGGTCACAGCCTCCGTTCCCTTTCCCAAGCCGTGCCGGGGCAGGAGCAGAACCCGGGAGGGCCACCACACCAGCGGCTGCTGGTCCCAGAACGGGACAGAGCGGCGTCACTGCGGGTGTCCCCCCCAGATCTGCACCCCGGGCGGCACCGAGCACCCCAGCCTGCAGCAGCACCCCCGGACTGGCACCCCAGGGGGCAGGGACGGGCTCGGGGATGGGTGGGGACACGGGGATGCTCTGCCCACCCGCGCTACGGGACAGCTCCGGGCCACCGGCCGCGACACCCGCTGGAAGCGACACCTGCCCCGACGGCGGCTCCGCANCCCCTCTTGTAGCCGCGGGCCCCCCGCCCCCCCGGCCGCCACGCTCCTCCATTGGCTGGGAGAGCTGTCAATCAGGCGGGAGGGGCCGCGGGGGGGGGGTCGAGGTGGGATACTGGGGGTACTGGGATGATGGGAGGGGAAATGGGGTCGGGATGCTGGGACCGGGATGCAGGGGGATCCCAGGGATGCTGGGGGATGTGGGCACTGGGATAGCAAGGATGCTGGGATTGGGATGCAGTGGAATCTCAGGGATGCAGGGGGATGTGGGCAGTGGAATCTCGGTGCAACCACACTGCCACGGGAGGGGGATCCCAGGGATGCAGGGGGATGTGGGCACTGGGATCTCGGCGATACTGGGATTGGGATTCAGGGGGATGTTGGCACTGGGATCTCGGTGATACTGGGACCGGGATGCCAGGGGATGTGGGCACTGGGATTCCAGGGATGCTGGGATTGGGATGCAGTGGGATCCCAGGGATGCAGGGGGATGTGGGCACTGGGATCTCGGCCATACTGGGACTGGGATGCCAGGGGATGTGGGCACTGAGATCCCAGGGACGCTGTCCCCTCGCTGCCTGCCCTGGGGACACTGGGACGCACCAGTGTCATGGCTCAGCAGAGGCACAGCTCAAGCACAGAGGAGAGAGGGACGAGAAAACCACTTTGATCTCCAGAACCAAACGTGGAATGTTTCCATGGAGATCGCCGAGTGCTTTTCCCGGTGACCTTGGCATTCTGCTGCCATCCCAGTGCCACCTGGGCCTGTCCCAGGCTGCCCCTCTGCATCTGGTGGCCACTGAGCCAGGGCTGAGCCAGGGCTGCTCCCCATCCCAAATCCCATCCCAAATCCCATCCCCGGTGGGGCTGTGGGGTGCCATAGGGTTCTCAGCCCTTCTCCAAGCCCCCTGCCCTCGGGTGCACCCACCGTGGCCAAAGCTGCCCCAGCTGGAGGGGAGACGGGGCTGGGGCACAAAATACGAAACATTCGCAGCAGCGGAGCCCAACCTGGAATGAGGTGATTCAGCCCCACGGATTTTTGGGTCACCTCCACAGCCTCTGCTGGGCTCGGGACGTGGCTCAGTGTGGCCCCGAAGCCTCTCCGTGAGCGTCCCCGAGAGCCGGGGGGGATGAGGGGGGATGAGGGGGGATGAGCCCCCCCGGCCCCGCTGGCGGTTCTTGGATGTGGAGTAGAGAAGACGCCAATTAGCAGCTCTGCAAACCGCCCGTGCCCGGGGTGCTCAGGGGGACTGAAAAATTAATGAGGGCTTAATTGAAGCAGCACAGGCTGCCAGGGCTGAGACCGGCCCGGCTCCACTCGCGGGAGGGAGTGCAGAGGGGCGTGGGGTGGGTGGAAGAGGCAGAGCAGCCCAGGTGACAGGGATGCCCTTGGGATGAGGATCGGGGTGGGGGGCTGTGTGGTCCTGGGTTCCCTTTTTGGGGCTCTGCCACCCCAAATCGTGGTGCTGGGGTGATGATGGGGGTCATGGGGGGTTGGCCACGCTGGCAGAGCACCCACAGGAGCACCCAGCACCCGCACTGGGGCACCCCAAAACCTCAGGAGCCCAGGTTTGAACGGGAGATCGGCCCTGGGTTTGCAGAGGGGACACAACACGGTGTCCTGGAGGGGACACCGCTGTGCAGGCAGCGCTGGCTCCGCCACAGCTTTTCCCTCCCCGCTCCTGCAGCCACCCCCGGGGGGGCGCAGAGCTGCCAGGGCGCTGCTGAGAAACCTAAAAATTCCTAAAAACCTCCCTGTCCAGCGGCTCCGAGGAATGCAAAGGGCTGCAGCTTCCCCCAGCGGCTACGGGCGGCAGCAGCACGGCCCGGGGGGCTGTGCCCGATGGGGGGGACCCCGCAGCCCCCTGAGCCCCGGGCTGCTGCAGCCGGGTCAGCCCCCAAAAAACTGCGGGGGACTCACGGCGGCTTGTCCCAGAACCCCCACAGATCTTGTCACGGCGGCTTGTCCCAGAACCCCCACAGATCTTGTCCCCCTGCACTGCCAGGTCACCCGGCTGTGACACTGCCGGTGGCTCAGGAGCGCCTCTGTGACCCCCCCGGCACAAAAACCTCTGTGAATGAATGAGGAGCTGTTGTCACCCACCCCGTGTGGGACAGCCCTGGGTGCCACTGGGCAAGCTGGACCTGGGGTGACCCCAACGCTGGGGGTCCCTCTTGATGTCCCCACTGTCGTGGCCAGCGCTGGCCTGGGAAAAAGGGGAGAGTCAGGGTAGAAAAGCAGAAATATCGCAATTTTGGGGTTCCCTTCTCCCTACATCACCCCTGCGGGAACAGCTCTGTGCTTGTTCGCGCCATCCAAACCCCTCCTGCCCCGTCCTGGCGGAGCTGGTGAGGCACAGAGGGTTCTTCCTGCCCAAATCAGGGGTCCCGGCACCGGGATCCGCTTCATCCTCGCTGCGGTGGCACCGGGAGGGGTCGGCGCTTGTCGTCCTCCCTGGACAGGGAACCGGGGCAGGCAGTGCCGCCCACGGGCTGGGGCGGGAGCAGAGGAACATTCGGCTTTCCCCTCGCCCTGCTGGGAGCCGGGTCTGGCTCTGACGGGGCGGGTGACCCTCTCGATGTCCCCAAACGCAGAGCGCAGCCCCCGGCCCCCTCTCCCCGCCAGGCCGCAGAGCTTTGCCGGCCGGCACGCAGGGGGTTAAGCATCCCCGTCTCCCTCACACTTGAGACGTCACCGTCACCGGTGGCGTGGGGGGGCCGGGGGGCTATGGTGGTCTTTGTGGTGCATTCGGCAGCTGGCGCAGGGCGGCTCACGCACACGGCGGGCGGCTCGTCCCCGACCCCCCGCGCTCGGCAGCAGCCGCAGCCTCCCGGCCGCCGCCGCCGCGGGCTCCCAGCGCCACGGTGAGCACGGGGACGGG
>VXBU01012406.1:10973-34368 GCA_013400315.1 Bombycilla garrulus | reverse complement strand
CCAGGGACACCAGGGACACCAGGGACACCAGGGACTCCAGGGACACCAGGGACTCCAGGGACTCCAGGGACACCAGGGACTCCAGGGACACCAGGGACTTCCCCGCGGCCTCTCCTCCCTTCGCTCCTCCCTCTCCATCACCCCATCCGCCAGCGCTCATCACCATCGGGGGGGAAGAGGCTGCAGCCGGGGCCGGGAGCAGCCGCGGGGTGACCCCCGGAGCCCCCCGGGAGCAGCGGGGGGAGGACGGGGCTCCGGCCGCCGCCGCTGCCCGCAGCCCAGCGCCTCTTCCCCGGGCTCCACCTCACCATCATGCTTTTTTTCCTCTTGTTTCTTCTCTTGCAGGTTTCACATGGGGAACCTTCTAAAAGTGTTGACTTATAACGAACTTGACCAAGGCCCTAATTTTTTCCTTGACTTTGNGGGGAGGGGGTCAGGCCCGAGGCCGGGGGCTGTCGCTCCGCACCTCTCCCCCCCCGGGGCACTTCGCAGCCTCCTGGGGCCGGGGGCTGCTCGGGGACCCCTCGTGGCGAGCAGGACCGCGGTCACAGGGCAGCCAGGACTCACCCCCGCCTGCCCCCCGCTCCACGGCTTGACTCGAGCTCGGGCAAGGAGGACGGATCAGGGGGAGAACCCCGCCAGGAAGGGCCGCGGGCCGGCGGGGGAGCCGCGGCACGGGGTGCTGGCACCCCGCTCCGGCTCTGGCCGCCCCGGGCCCCGCTCAGAGCCCTCCGGGTTTCTCTCCCCGGGGCGCTGCCCTGCAGATGCGCAGCCGACGGAGGCCGAGACGGCGGTGTGGAACCAGGTGAACGCCGTGCTGGAGGAGGCACAGACCGTCCTGGCCGAGCTGCAGTCCTACACGGGCGCCGGGCAGGAGATCCGAGAGGTGGGTGCGGCCCCGCTGCCCGCTGCTCGCCCGCCCGCCCGTGGCCTGGGGCAAAGCGCTGGCGCTCTCCCCTGCCAGGCCATCCAAAACCCCGGGGACCTGCGGCTGCAGGAGCGCGCCTGGAGCGCCGTGTGCCCCCTGGTCGCCAAGCTGAAACGCTTCTACGAGTTCTCCCTGCGGCTGGGTGAGCGCCCGAACCTCCCCGCGTCCTCCCCTGCGCATCCCGCATCGCTCCCTGCGGGAATCCTGCCCTCGGGGCGCGTGCGTGCGCGCGCTCGGCTCGGGACGCTGAGCTGTGCCTCAGTTTCCCTCGGGGGTGTGGAGGTGCAGAGGGGGACCGGGGGTGCTCCTGTCCCCAGAGAACGCCCTGCGGAGCCTGCTGGAGGCTCTCACGAGCCCTCCCTACGCCCCGACGCAGCACCTGGAGCGGGAGCAGGCCCTGGCCAAGCAGTTCGCCGAGATCCTGCACTTCACCCTCAGCTTCGATGAGCTCAAGGTGCCTCCCCCGACAACCAGGGGTGTCCCCACTCCGGGACCCTGCCGCCTGTGAGCCAGCAGGGCCCCCTAACCCCGGTGTCCCCCCCTCAGATGACCAACCCCGCCATCCAGAACGACTTCAGCTACTACAGACGGACCATCAGCCGGAACCGCATCAACAACCTGCAGGTGAGAGGACTCCGCTGTACCCCCGACCTGGGGTGGCCTCCCCCAGGCGTTCACAGGGCTGGGAACGGCTTCGGGGGGGCTCGGCCACCCCGGTGACCCTCACCATGCCCCCCCCAGCTGGACGCAGAGAGCGAGGTGAACAACGAGATGGCCAACAGGATGTCCCTCTTCTACGCCGAGGCCACCCCCATGCTGAAAACGCTCAGCAACGCCACCACCAAGTTCGTGTCAGAGGTGAGGGAGCCTGGGGGGACCCCCAGAAACCCCCTCCAGCCACCCCGCACGGGGCTGGGGGTGGAAACAGCAGCTGGGTTTCAGAACAAGACTCTCCCGATCGAGGACACGACCGACTGCCTGAGCACCATGGCCTGCGTGTGCAGGGTGATGCTGGAGACCCCGTGAGTGCCGCCCCACTCTGGGGTTTGGGGGGGACACCTGGGTGCTGGGGTCCCTCTGCCAGGGGTCCCAGAGGCTCAGGCAGCCTCTGTGCTGGCCCAGGGAGTACCGGAGCCGCTTCACCAACACCGAGACGCTGCTCTTCTGCATGAGGGTGATGGTCGGAGTCATCATCCTCTACGACCACGTGCACCCCGTGGGGGCCTTCGCCAAGACCTCCAAGATCGACGTGAGTGGGGTCACAGCTGCGGGGTCACGGCCGGGCCACTCACCCCAGCGATCCCGGGGTCCCTCTCCCTGGCCTGAGCGGCGAGGAGGAGGATGGGGAGGAAGGGGGGCAGCCCTCGGGGATCTCACAGCCCCTCAGGGATCTCACAGCCCCTCGGGGATCTCACAGCCCCTCAGGGATCTCACAGCCCCTCGGGGATCTCACAGCCCCTCAGGGATCTCACAGCCCCTCGGGGATCTCACAGCCCCTCGGGGATCTCACAGCCCCTCAGTGATCTCACAGCCCCTCGGGGATCTCACAGCCCCTCTCTCTGCCCCCATCAGATGAAAGGCTGCATTAAAGTCTTGAAAGACCAGCCCTCCACCAGCACCGAGGGGCTCCTGAACGCTCTGAGGTGAGACGGGGGCACGCTGGGGGACGTGGTGTCCCCCGGCAGCGCTGCGGGGTGACAGCAGAGAGGGGTGACAGCAGAGAAGGGTGACAGCAGAGAAGGGTGACAGCAGAGCGGGGTGACAGCAGAGTGGGTCGGGGGCTGGTTGTGACCCGTGTCCCCTCCTGGCTGTAACCCCTGTCCCCTCCTGGCTGTGACCCCTGTCCCCTCCTGGCTGTGACCCGTGTCCCCTCCTGGCTGTGATCCGTGTCCCCTCCTGGCCGTAACCCGTGTCCCCTCCTGGCTGTGACCTGTGTCCCCTCCTGGCTGTGACCCCTGTCCCCTCCTGGCTGTGACCTGTGTCCCCTCCTGGCTGTGTGGCTGTGATCCATGTCCCCTCCCCATGCAGGTACACCACTCGGCACCTCAACGATGACACCACGTCCAAGCAGATCCGGGCCCTGCTGCAGTGAGCGCGGGGCGGCCGCCGGAACCGTGTCACCGTGTCACCGTGTCACCCATGACCATACAGCTCATTTTGTACAGAGGGAAAAGGGACAACGAGGAGTACACACAAATGCTAAAAACAAATCAAAACGGCACCAGGCCGCCCTCCCCCGCCACGAGCTCCTGCCTCCCCTTCCCAACCCCAAATCAGCGCCCGCTCCTGGACACGAGGAGCGGGTGGCACCGTGGGGACACTGCGCCAGGGGGGCCGGGGCTGGGCAGGAGAGACCTGGGCGATGATGGGGCTGGCAGCAGGGTGCCCGTGGCACGGGGGCACCCTGGGGAGGGGCAGGGGGTGGCCCTGTCCCCACGCTGGTCCCCAAGAGGAGGAGGAGGAGGAGGGAGAGGATGAGGAGGAGAAGAATCCCTGCGGATCTGCGCTGACTCTGGAGGAAACGGCTCAGTCTCACCCGGTAGATTTTTAATATGAGCAATTAAATCCACACTCACCTCTTCTTTTCTACATTTTTTTTTTGGGGGGGTGTTAAATAAAATGACATTTAATCTGTTCGTGGCTGGAGCGGGGCCGTCTCTGCTGGGCCCCATCCCATGTCCCCTCTCCGTGACACCCCGTGGGACAAATCCCGCCTCCCAGAGTGACCAGGAGGGACAAGGACGCCCTCCTTCCTGCAAACTGGGAGGACTGGGCCGCTCTGGAGGCCGCGCCTGGCTGCCCCCGGTGTCTCTGCCAGCAGATGGCCCTGTGACACCGCCACACGCAGCCACGCTGGTCCCCACCCGTGCCAAGCCAGCCCCGGGGGCACCCGCTGGGCCTCGCCCCCCGAGCTGGGAGACACCCCCGCAGGGCAGGACCCCGTGCCAGCCCTCGGTGTCACCCCCATGGGGACCGCGGCTCTGTCCTCGCCGTGGCTCCGGTGGCACAGGGCCACGAGTCCCCCGGGGTTTGGTGTCGCGCCAGCCGCCTCCTTCCCGCCGCCTTTCCCGCCTGGCGCACGGCAGCTACGGGCACCGCTGACCCCTCCTGTGCCCTGCGTGTCCGGGGGGTGACAAGGGACACCCCACGGGTGACACCACAGACCCAGAGCCCTGTGCAGGGCACCTCTGACCCCCCCTGTGCCCTGCGTGTCCGGGGGGTGACAAGGGACACCCCGCAAGTGACACCACAGACCCAGAGCCCTGTGCAAGGCGGCTCTGCCTCAAGTTTCCCCGCTGTCCCCTGTGCGTGGGGGGCACACGGGCAGTGTCCCCACGGCTCCCCGAGCTCTGGACCCCTCTGGGATTCCTCAGGGTGACACCACGGGGACACCCACCCACCCCCCTGCAGCCCAGCTCGGCCTCCACGTCCCCAAACCCACGGGGACCCCGTGGACACACACAGTGCTGCACAGAGGGGACAGAGAGAGGGGGGACAGCCCCCAGCCCTTGGGACGGTGGCATTTCCTGGGGACAGCGCCAGGCTCCCGCCGGGTTTGCCGCCAAATCCGCGGGGCGGGACGGGGACACGCTCTTGCACAACCCCGGCCAACAGCTCCTTTTATTTTTAGGCTCTTGCAACATTCGGCTCTGCCACAGCCACCTGAAAATGCTGCCAAGGCTCCCGCGCCGCTCCACGCCCCAGCCGTGCCTCAGTTTCCCTGGGTTTTTTTGACACGTTGGAGCCGTGGTGGCAGCGGTGCCACCCGAAGGGACACCGAGGGTCCCGTGAAATCCTCGCGGTGCTCCAGAGCACCAGGATCCCGCCCGGGAGCTGAGGATGAGGCCGGGCCAGGGCTCGGTGCGGCGGCCGCAGCTGCTGCGTGTCTGCAGCAGCCGATGTCCCCAGGTGACACCGTCCCCCAGATGGTCCCTGGCCCGTCCCAGGAGCGTCCCCGCGGTGTGGGAACTGGGCTGGGAAGAGCCAGGACAACGTCACCACCGGGGACCCACAGGAGTGGAGGGACAGCCGGATCCTTTAAAGCCACCAGCGAGCACGGGCACAGACACCAGCTGGTCACCGGGGCTGGGAGAGGTGGCAGCTGTGTCCCCGTGTCCCAGTGCCACTCGGGTCTTGGCACAGAGCCCACAGCATCCCCCCTGCGGTGCCACTTGCTTGTGAGGGACAAATTCGTGCCACATCCCAGCTCTGAGTGTCCCCAGCGTGGCACTTTTCAGGGCACAGCGGGTGGCACGTGCCACGCTGGCAGAGGGCGGCACGGCACGGATGAGACATTTCCTGTCAGAGCATTTCAGAGCCAAAACCGGGTGAGAAAAGGGAACCAAAAAGGGATGATCACCCCTCGATCACCACAGACACAGAGCTCACAGCTCTGGGGACAGAAGCCACCCCTGTGGCAGGGGCAGCTGGGTGTGGAGCCCTGGCAGGGGCTGCTGGAGGTGAGGAGGTGCCACCTGTGCCCCTCTCGCTGCTGGACACGAGGATTTGGGCTGGCAGGGACCCCTGGATCTGCCTCTGCCTCACCTGGCACCCAGCACCGTGCCAAAAAGCCACTGCCCAGGCGAGGGGACTGCCCCGAGGACGGGCAGTGCCACCGGGATGGCGCCCGGCCAGCAAGGACACGGAGCTGCCGCAGCTCAGCTCTCGGTGCTCAGCCAGACCAGGGTGCTGAGGGCTCTAACTGATGGCGAGCCAAGCCACGCCGGACCTGGACTGTTTTCTAATCCCAGTGTAATTAATGACCTTATCTTTGGCCAAAGCCATTTAGATTAAGTGGCTGGTGTGATGGGCTCGGCGGCTCCGGCTGCACAGATGGAAGAGCCGCGTTTGTCTGGGGATTAGCGCGGGGCAGATGGAGCGAAGAGCAATTCCCCATCCCCAAACCTCCCGGCACCGACAGAGCCTGAAACCTGAGACCACAACAACTTTCTCAGCGAGCGATTCCTGCATTGTTTGTCCCTCCTGCGGGGCCCGGAGCAGCAGGAGCTGCTGCCAGCACCAGGAACTGGTGTGACCCTGCCAGGAGCTCGGTCCCAGTCCCTGCCTGGGGACCTTCAAACAGCAGAGGTGCCACACACCGAGGGGAGCGACCTCCCTTGGTGACATCCCCTCCCAGGGACGCTGCCCTGGCCCTGCTTAAATAAACTCTTCTCTGTGGCAGCTCCCAGCTCTCCAAGGACGAAAACCCACCTGGATCGTGGTGCTGGCAGGATCAGGGTGTGTTTTGTCCCTCCACTTCCCACTCCACGCACACCCTGATCACCTGGGAACGAGGGGGAAAGGCCTGGGAGCACACCCTGCTCAGCACAGCCCATCCCCAGCTGGCTCCCGAAGAGAACAGGCTCCTGGGGAAGAGGAATAACACGAATCCGTGGGGGATAACAAAGTTCATATTAAACCGATTAAGGATATTTAATCCACCTCTGACAGTATGGACATCTGACTGCCCTCAGGAGCTGGAGCCGATAAACCCAGCCCTCCTTCCCAGCGCTGATCCCGGCCTGGCCTGGGGAGATGACTCGACATCTCAGAGCTGTCTGTCACCAACCAGCTCAGCACTTCACTCCCAGCTCACGCTCGCTCCGTCCAGGCCGGGAGAACACAATTCCAAGCCACATCCACGGGCTGAGTCAGCGTGGATGGCAAACGAGTCCGGGCAGGAGAAGAGGCTGAGCTTGGCGCTGCACAGCCCCAGCACCGCCGCAGTGCCCGGCATTCCAAAGCTGCTGCCCAGCGCCAAATTCCCACCTCTCCCCTGCAGTCTGAGCTCCCACACCCCTCACACGCCCCACGGGGCGCTGCAGGAATAATTCCACGCCGAGGAACACAAAACCGGAGGTTTGATCTAATCCCCGCCAAAGCAGGAATCTCCAGAGCCCGCGCCGGCAAATCCGCCCCCGCAGCCCTTCCCTGGCAGGATGAGCCCTGGCTCTCGCCACATGGCACAGCACAAGGGAAAACTGCTGCTCTACCAACCCTCAAAGCCTCCCAGGCCCGCATTTGCCAGGAGAATCCCAGAGGCCCTGGAAAGGCCGTGCTGGTTTCACCAGAGCGGCACTCCGGGCACAAATGGCACAGGAAGAACCCTGGGACGCCGACTGCCCGGCGGCCACAGCACCAGGAATTTGCTGCTCGTTCGCTCGGATTCAAACCCGGGGCCGGTTCTCGGTGCCAAACCACAGCGTAACCCCCCCGGGAATTCTGCCTTAACTAGGACAGGCTCATCTGTTGCAAACTCGATGAGATCATTCCCAAGTTCCTGTTTAACAGGTGCCAGCTCCTCCTGCACCTGCTGTGTGCACAGGGCTCCGTGCCCCCAGCACGCCGGGAACATCTGCTCTGCAAAAAGGGGACTGGGAGGAGGAACCAGACCTGGAGCTCCTGCCCCGTGCCCAGAGCAGGGAACCGAGGCCAGGCAGAATCAGAGAGCGAGGAAACCGCGCTTGTTAACAGGGAGGGGAACCCACAATAATCCTGCAAGTTTATTTGCATATAAAAGAACAAAAAAAAAAAATCTCCTCCCCACAATAAAGGCAGCCAGAGCTCGCCCGGCTCTGGAGCTGCACTCCCGGCCGAGCTGGAGGAGTCGGGGTATTTGTGTCTCTGAGATCCACACAACCACATTCCAGCAGCTCAGCTCAGCCATCCCAAGGATGCAGCCCTGGCAGGAATTCACACTTTGCAAGGCAGGGCGCTCCCAGCAGCCGTGCCCCGGGGCCCAGCGGGGTTTGGGGGAGCCTGGGAACACAGCGGGACCAGGCCGCACGAAGAGGGTCACACACCTGCCTCAGCCCCCAAAAAAAAATAAAAAATGACTCAGCTCCTTGGTTCAAGGCTGCCCAGGATGAAGGAGCTTCCTCCTCGTGCAGGGATGCACAGCTGCTCCCTTTTCCAGGCCTAAGGCAAGGGCAGGCCGCCATCCTCGTCCTCATCTGTGTCCCCACTGTCCCCCACTGTCCCTCTGGATGCCTCCAGCTTCCTCCTCTTCTTCAGGTGGTGCAGGTGGGATTTGGAGCGTGTGTGAGCTGGAGGAAGAGGCAAACAGAGAGCTGAACCTGTGGAATTTGGAGGAGGAAGCAGCCGAACCCCCCCCCACGCAGGGCAGAGCACCCTCCCTTCCCAGCCTCCAGCACAATTCACTCCCAAAAAAAAAAACAAAGAGAAAACTCCCAAACTCTGCCCTGGCTGCTCCTCTGGACACTTCCAGGCCGAACTACCAGGGCTCAGAAGAGGACAAAGCTCCCAAACCTCCTCAGGAAGAAGTGAGAGAGGGAAAAATCCCGGTTCTGTGTAAGCAGAAGATTCCAGGCTGTCGCTTCCAACAGGTCTGCTCCCAAGCTCCCCGGGGAAGAGGGAATGGTTCCCAAGAGGTGGCACTTTGCAGGCTGCAGGTGAGGTTGAGCAACTCCCTGCTGCCCGTGGAGAACTGCCAGGATGATTTGTAGGGCTGGATCCCTGCACCACAGCACTGGGAACACCCCGTGGCACCCTACAGGGCAGCCAGGGAAAAACCTGGAGCAGAATTAAATTCCTGAATAACTCCAGGCCACGAAAGCGTCGCAGCAGGAGTCGGATGGGAGCAGAGGGGTAATCCCAGGGATTGGGCTGGCAGCAGCAGGAGCTGCATTTCCCGGTGAAATCACATCCTCAAGGACGGCCAAACCTCTTTATCAGCGGTTTTATCTCAGGGGAGGCTTTGTCTGACCATCCCTGCGGGAGGCTTTGCCATTTGCAACAGATCAGAGCAGCAATTAAGCACAAACTTTTCAAGCAGGGCCTTAATTAAGCGAGGGTATGTGCTGGCTGAATCAAGGCCCTCAGGTGTTTTCCAGCCGTCCTTTTTCTGCCGAAGGTTGATTTCACATGCAAAGCTGCTGCTTTATCACAATGCTGGAGGGTCACCCTCAGCCCGAGACAAAGCCTCACCTCCTGCAATTTGTCACAGGCAACACCAAAGCTACGGTGGCTGAGGAATCGCCAATTGCTGCTGCTGTCTGGGGAGTTGTGCTCTTGAAATCCATGTAACTTGTAAAACCAGATACAATTTCAAATCCCCCAGAGCCAGCAGGGCACTGGGAAGAATTCTCAAAACTCTCTACCACTTGGCCTAAGAAAACAGAGCAGAGTGCAGATCCACCCAGCTCTCAGCACCGTTTTCACCTTCTTTTTTCACTTTTTCAGGCACAAGCAACACCCAGAACTTGGATCATTTATCTCCCACCATCTGGGGCTCTGAGCTCAGTGAGAAAAACAGCTGGGCTTGGCTGAGGGAGGCATTGTCACCATCGATTGCTCTCTGGGGTGGAGCTGTGGGATTTGGGGGGACCTCGAGGAGCTCCCATTTAGTCACAGAACCTAAAGGATGACAGGAACCCCGAAAGCTTCCAGTTCTGGACCAGCAGAGCTCCTTCAAAGACAGCTGAGCCTGGCTAAAACAACAACTGCACTTAAGTGATGTCGCTGCAAGGAGCCTCCCACTCAGAAGCAGCTCCCGTCTCCGCTTTCAGCAGCCTCAGTCAGGAACGAGCAACTCCTGCAAACCCAACAACCTGGGAAATTTATCTCTGGTTGTGTCTGCGCCTGCTGGTTTTGGCTGGGGCAGAGTTGATTTCCCTCACAGTAGCTGCTCCGGGGCTGTGTTTGGATTTCTGCTGAGCACAAACCCAAATTGACGCGTGGGGGATGTTTTGTGACTGCTGAGAGCTCTGGAGATGCCTCAAGGCCTTTCCTGCTCCTCAGGATGGAGTTTGTCTTCCCAAATTCACATCAGATGTGATGGAGCCCCGTTTTCCATGGCAAGCAGAGAATTAATTCCCTGTTTTGCTCTGCTTTCTCTATTAAACTTTAACTCTCACTTTTACCCCTGCAGTTCTCAGGGATATCCCAGAGCACACAGCTCACACTTCCTGGGGGAAGGAGGAGAATGATGGAGTTTGTCTTCCAAAAGTGAAATTAAATGTGATGGAGCCCAGTTTTCCTGGACATGGCTGAGCATCTGCCCAACCATGGCAAGCAGAGAATTAATTCCCTGTTTTGCTCTGCTTTCTCTATTAAACTTTAACTCAACCCATCAATTTTTTCGCTTTTACCCCTGCAGTTCTCAGGGATATTCCAGAGCACACAGCTCCTGGAGGAAAGAGGAGGATGATGGAATTTGTCTTCCCAAATTCACATCAGATGTGATGGAGCCCAGTTTTCCATGGCAAGCAGAGAATTAATTCCCTGTTTTGCTTTGCTTTCTCTATTAAACTTTAACTCAACCCACCAATTTTCTCACTTTTACCCCTCCAGAGACAGAGAGTGGGCGAGTGGCTGTGGGGGGCTCAGATGCTGGGGTTAAACCATGATCCTGCACATCCTGTATTTGGGCACCACGTGGAGATTCACCAGTTTCATTTCTGCAGCCAGTTTCCCCATGACTTTTTGTTTCTGGTTCTCAGCATGAGCCTCCCAGCACAGATAAATTCACTGACTTAATCTGATTCCAGCTGAGCTCTTTTAAAGTAAGTCTATGGAAAACAGAAAATCCCTTTCTATTACTATTACTCCTGTGCCTCCTTCAAAGTCTCTCTTTTTTGACTTGAGTTTCTCCCTGCCTTCTCTCTACTTTTTCATTTTTTTATTATTTATTTTATTGTTGTTTTGCCCCTACTGAGCACCTTTCAACAGTTTAAAAAGAAAAATAAAACACGCACAAACAGGAAACACTGGAGCAAAACCGAACTATTAAAAATATTAAGAAACTTTCATTTACACCACAGAATTTTAGAGGAGATTTGCTTTTTGAGGAAGCATCCCCAGGGCCGTGAAGGACCAGGAGCCCTGACTGAACACAGCAGCTCTGAGCTTGATGCCACATTGAAATCCCTGGTGTGATGCTCTCTGAGTTTACTGGGTGCTGGGGAAGAGGGGGCAAACCCAGGGAAGGGGAGAATCCTGCCAGAAATGGCACAGTTCCTGCAAAAAACCCTTGAGAGGCCAGGATCACGAGCTGGGAGCACAGGGGAGCTGCTCCAGAGCACAGGAGCCCTGCCAGGTGCCCTGGAGTGCCCCGTGGGGACCCTACCTGCCCACTCCCTGTCCCCGATGATGAGTCTGTCGCAGAGCTCACACACGCGATGGCTCCGCTTGTTCTCCTTCCCGTCCTGCTCCATCCTCAGCGGCTCTGCCGGCGGCTCACGGCCCTGGAGAGCAAAAAAAAACGGTCTCAAATTGGTCTCTGATCTCGTGGGGTTCGGGATGGGAACTTGCCAGACTCGGAGATTGGAGTTTTACCCGAGTGCAGCACTCGGCGTTGGGGAAAATGTTCAGAGACAACGAACTTTGACTGCTGCAAGGAAATGCCAAGGCTGGGCTTGTGAACAGCCAGCCCGGCTGCAGGGAGAGGCTGTGCACCATGTGAGGGGGCCTGGGGAGCACAGAGAAATCAGGCAGCGCTCAGCCCAGCTCCCCAGTACCTGGATGAAGCTCTCCACAATCTCCAGGGCAGGTTTCAGCACATCCTCCTCCCAGCGCTGCACATCAGACACCTCCAAGCCGTAAACTGGGGGCACGTTGGGCCCAGGACCTACAGAAACACAACGAGGCAGCTCAGCACCAAAAAACCCCTCCCAGAACCCAGGGGAGAGCAGAGGGATCTGCTTTTTCCTCTCAGCATTCAGAAACCAACAGCACCACGCTCTCCAGAGCCAAAATTCTCTCCTGCAAGCAGCAGGAACACCTCAGGACTCAGGGAAGCGTCTGGCGCCCTTGGGAGAGTGTTCTGGAATCTGAGAGTGCCAACAACCCAGCACAACAACCACATCAGCCCAGCCCTGGTCCACGGGAGGCTGGGAGGATGAAACAGCTGGATCCAGGCACGAAGCCACCACACCAGGCTTACAAGGAGCCTGGATGAGGGATCTGAGCGTGCAGATTACCACCCCGAGCTGGAAATGATTGTGCAGGGGCTGATGCTCCCCGTTCCTGGCAGCAGGACACGGCAGGAGATGCTTTATTAATGACAAGGAACAGGTTCACAGCCACCCTTCTGGTCTCCCCTGGCTCAGTGCCAGGGCACGGGGCACTTGCTGCAGCCTGGACAGGGTGGAACAGCTGCCAGCAGAGAGCAGCTGCTCCCTGGGTGACCTGGCTGCTCTCCGTGGCTCACCTGCTCTCCACGGGCACCTGCCTGTCCCTGCCCGGACAAAACCATCAAAGGCTCCACGTGCCAGTCCCCAGCAGGTGCTGCTTTTATTGCTGTGCCCACAAACAAGCCCCATCTGAAGCACACCTGCCACCAGAAAGGTGAGCCGAGCCACCCAGCACACGGCTCTGGCAAAGCTCCTGTGCCTCCTTCAAAGTCTCTCTTTTTTGACTTGAGTTTCTCCCTGCCTTCTCTCTACTTTTTCATTTTTTTATTATTTATTTTATTGTTGTTTTGCCCCTACTGAGCACCTTTCAACAAGTGCCCGGCTCCCAGCTGCTGCTGCTGGCGCTGCTCCAGGGCTGGGGCTGCGATGGGGAAGTCCTGCTGGCTCGCTGCCACCGCGGAGAGCACGGCGCTGCTGCTCCTGATCTGGAGGGCAGCTGTCACACGGGCTTTCCTCCGTGCCAGGAGCACGTGTGGCTGCGTGGGGACCCCTCCCTGCGCCCCTCAGGAGCAGCTGGCACGGTGAGCTGCAGGGGTGCTGGCACCACCATCACCTCACGGCACCTGAGCCCCTGCCGGGGATTTTGTACCAAATGATGGCACTGAGAGGGGACAGGGATTTTGTCCCAAATGATGGCACTGAGAGGGCACAGGGATTTAGTCCCAAATGATGGCACTGCAAGGGGACAGGCACAGGGATTTTGTCCCTCCTGATGGCACTGGGACGGGACAGGCACAGGGATTTTGTACCAAATGATGGCACTGTGAGGGCACAGGGATTTTGTCCCTCCCGATAGCACTGGTAGAGGACAGGCACAGGGATTTTGTCCCAAATGATGGCACTGCGAGGGCATAGGGATTTTGTCCCTCCTGACGGCACTGGGAGGGGACAGGCACAGGGATTTTGTCCCAAGTGATGGCACTGGGACAGGACGGGCACAGGGATTTTGTCCCTCCTGATGGCACTGGGAGGGCACAGGGATTTTGTCCCAAATGATGGCACTGAGAAGGCACAGGGATTTTGTCCCAAATGATGGCACTTTGAGGGGACAGGCACAGGGGCACAGCAGGAGGAGCTGATTCTTGAGTGTGTGGGACGAGAGGCCGTGGGCAGGACGCGCCTCAGGAGGAGCAGGGGATCCTCTCTGCAACCCAAAGCTGCGGGGAGGAACCGGGACAGGCGGAGCCTCGGGGGTGGATGGGGACACTGGGTCTGGCTGGGAGCACAGCCCCAAACACTGGCTGTCCCCAAGGCACCCGTGTCCCCTCTGGGGCTGGAGTGGGGCACGAGGAGAGCTGGGAAAGGAGGACTCACGTTTCAGGAAGCGGTTCCGGACCCACTTGTTCTGCCTCCGGGCGTATCTCTTGGTCACCTGCTTGAGGGCCTGGATCCCTTTGGAACAGAGGGATTAAACAAAAGAAGAAGAAAAAAAACAAACCCAAAGGTCAGTGAAAAATAGCTGTGGACTCCAGAGGAGGGAAAGCACACAAGAAAGAAGTTTGTGCAGGGTGGCACCATGAGAATTATTTTTATTGTCAGCCCGGGGGTCTGAGCCCTGGCACACACAGGAAAGGCTGGACAAGGTACCCCAAAAATCCCTGAATAAACAGAGGGTGCAAAGAGCCCAAAGCCTCCCCCCTGAAGCTTTCAGCAGGCAGGACAACCTGTTCAAGGGCTGCACTGCTCTCAAAATGCCCAAATGTAGCCCAGGACTACTCATCCCACCCGCAGAGGATGATTTACCATTCTACAACTGTTCAATATTTAGCACCAGGCTTGTCAAATCCCTCCTAATCCTCTCCCGAGCAGACACAACAAACTCCTCCTGCATCAGACTTGTTTTCAAGCCTTTTATCATTTCTGTGGTTTTCTCAGTCTCCACCTCCACACTGAGCCCTCCTTGGACTCTGCCTGTGTGGAGAGCAGCTTTCCTCCAACACCAGTGCAGCCATTCCAGAGTGACCCACCAGGAACGGGTGCATCCCTGCTGGCTGATCCCACGTTCCTCGTCACCACGGGGCTGCTGGCACGCTGAGCTGTTTCATTCCTCTTTTCCAGCCCTGCTCTGCCCAGCATCCACACCCCAGCTGGGATCCCATCACCCAAGGGGAGCTGCTCCAGCTGCCAGGTCACGCTGTACCCCGTACATCCTGCACAGAGGCCCGAGGGGAGGGAGGGGCTGCTCTGGGTGTGCTCAGAGATGCTCTCCAAGCACTGGGAAATGAACTCCCTGCCCTCTGGGCTGGCAGAAGTGGGAAACTCAGCGAGAAAGGCACAGCTGGGGTTGTGACCTTGGTTTAGACTGTGCTGTGGTGTCACCTGGAGCTCTGTGGGGCGCGCAGGGTGCTCCTCCCACCTTTTTCCAGCAGCAGGGCGCTGGTCTCGGGCGAGCAATTCCCCTCACTGACGAGGTACTCGTGGAATTCCTTGAAGCCGATGGACTGGAAGATGCCGTGCTGGTAATCCTGCCTGGAGAACCAAGGGCAGGGCTCAGCGGGATCCTCCGGAGGGAAGAGGAGCAGAGAGGACGTGGCTGCTCACCCACCGGTTCTCTGCCACCTTCTCCTGGTTGTAGCGGCGGTGGAAATCCCGCAGCTCCTCCAGCAGCCCCGCGGCCACCATGTCATCCACCCTCTTGTCCAGCCGTGCATCCAGAGCTGCAGGAGGAGAGCAGGAGATGCTGGGAGCCCGTCCTGGGGGCTGCACAGCCTGCCAGGACACGAGCCAGCACCGCCAGGCTGCTGCTCCACCTGAGGGAGGCACAGCAGAGCCCGGTGTTGGAGCCCAGTTTGCTCCCCTGGCTTCTGGAGAAATTATTATCATCATTGCAGGAAGAATTACAAAAGATAATTAGAGTATAAATTAGATGGTTAAAAGGTAGAAATATGAGTTTGTGACATTGTTATGATAAGAAGTTCAGAACTAAGATGGAGGATTTTTACACGTGGTGTGTAATTTCTCCTTCTTTTTCATGTCATCCATCTTTGAGCCAGGGTGGCATTTCTGGATTGGTTTGTCAGAAAACTGGACAATGTAATGTAAGGGTCACAGATTGGAAATTAGCAGTAAATATTAATTATGTAGTTCATGGTATAAAATGATAAGACCAGCCCTCTGGGCAGGCAGGGTGCCTCAGACCAGCTTGTAAGACAGACCTCTGTAACTCAGAGAGAAAATTCCTTAGATAAGAAAGAATAAACAACCTTGGAAACATCAGAAAACGGTTTCTGCATCTCCCTGGGTGCTCGAGCTGAGAACAAAGCTAAAAAGGAAGAACAAAAACTCGAACCACCGCCTGGAACGTCCTGTCTGTGGGTGATCTCAGCCTAGGAGACCCCTCAGGTCAGGGAGCTCTGGGGAATGGCTGGGGCAGGAGCAGGGAGACAGCCAGCCCTTCCTGAGCCAGCCAGGAGCCTGATCTCACCTGCCTGGTCCGCGTGGAGCCACAGGATGCAGGAGTGTGGGTATTTCAGGGGCCCACCTAAGGGCCCCCCACCTTCCTCCTCCCGCTGCCGCTGCAAGATTTCGCTGTGGGGGATCCCCGTCTCTTCAAACACTTGGAGGCTCCTGGAAGCACAGACACACGGAGCTCAGAGGGGTGAGAAGCAGCGCTCCCATTCCCCCGGCAGCCCCGGGGGCTCAGCGGAGGGAACCGCAGACGCTCGCCGAGATCCAAGCCTCTCATGTGGGGGCAGGGACGGCTCCAGCCCCGTCCCGTGCCCGGCATCCACGCACACCCAGCTCCCGCTGGCGCACGGGGAGCCCAGAGCACAGCCACCCACTCCTGCCTGGCACGGCGACAAGCCCTGCAGGGGACAGGGATCTGGCTCCAGCCCTGCCCTTTCCAGCCAGGCAGGGCCGCGGGGAAGGGACCGGCGCTGCGATGCTGCTGTGGAGCTCTAGCAGGCAGGGAAGGAGAGAGGGAGGGAGGTGGAGGAGCCGTGCCGGTGGTGCCCAACCCTCCATCCCCCCGCACCGTGCGAATGGGGTGGGCGGTGTTCTGCTCCCCGGGGCCAGGGCTCGGCCGGGACGGAGCAGCAAGCCTGGTCTTGCTGCCGTGCTGTTCCCACAGAGCTCAGCTATGTTACTCAGCCAGCGGGGCAGCTCGCTCCGTAAATAGCTCCAGACAAACCCTGCTGCTGCTGCTGGGGCACGGAGCGGGAGCAGCCCAGAGGCAGCTCAGGCTGGGGCTGTGCGGCTCAGACCCCACAGGGTCCCCGAGCAGCGGTGCAGAACCCAGAGCACCCAGCTGGGCTGGGAATGCCCATCCTGCCGTGCTCCCAGGCACACAATTCCCTCGGGAAGGGGTGCTGGGCCCTGGCACCTCCTGCCCCCGGCAGGCCGAGCTCACCTGGCCACCTTGCGCTTGTCGTGGGGGTGCAGCTTGGCCGCCATCTCCGGGTCCACCTGGCTCAGGCGCCGGTGCAGCTCAGCGCTGTCCAGCTGCTCCAGCTCCACTTTCCTGTCGCTGTCCGGCCTGGGGGCACTGCTGGGCTTCTCCTGTGGGGCACAGGACAGCCCTGAAACAAACCCTGTGCAGGGCCAGCAGGATGCCGCAGAACCACAGGATGAAGGAGGGGATTTAGGCTCTCCTCGCCCCTCTCAAGCAGGGACAGCCAAACTGCAGGAAACCTGCCCTAAAGATGGGATTCATCCTTTCCCAAAGGGATTCACAGCCCCTCCACGGTACCTTGGTGTTGACAAGGACCTTCCAGAGCAGGGACTCGATGTAGTAGTTGGTTCCTCCCACAACAATGGGGATCTTGTCGCGGGCAAAGATATCTTCAATGTGCCAGAGTCAAGGAGCGTCAGCAGAGATGCAGAGCAGGGGGGCAGGGCTGTGGGAGCAGCAGCTCGGGGCTCAGATCCCACTCTCCCAGCCCCAGGGAACCAGTAAGGCTGCAGGACAGGGTTAGAGGTGTCCCTCATCTCTCTTTACTCTCTGTCACCTCTGCCAGCCACCACCAAAGCTCCAGGACAACCCCAGGACTGCCAGGGAGGGCAGCGCTCAGCATAGACCTTCCCTGGGCTGTCCTGAGGGTGAGCCGGGTTAAAGAAACCCCAGGCCCCTCTCAGCAGCAGAATCCTCTGGAAAAACAGAGTCAGCTGGGATGTGGAGAGCCCAAGCTCTGGCCACGGCAGGGGGAAGCCCGCTCCTGCTCGGGCAGGCAGCGTGACAGGATATCAGAGGCACGGCTTTGTCCCTGAAATCCACCACGGTGTAGTCAGAGACCAGGGGATCCACAAAGCTGATCATGTGGTGTTTGCAGAGGCGCTGCTCCTGCGGGGAAACCTTGTTGGTGATGATGTCCAAGCCCTTGTAGACCTGGGGAAGAGAAGAGCCCGTCCTTCACCTCCGTGTGCCGTGAGAGCTGCACTGAGCACCGCTGCTCCCCTCGTCCCAGTGTCCCCTCCCAGCCCCTGCTGGTGCCTGGGGACAGGCAGGGGCACGTGCCACCTTCAGGAACCCTGCCAACACCTGGCTCGTGCCAGGGCCGAGCTGCCTCTCTCTGCTGTTTGCTCCTGCCCACGGGAGATGAACCGTGGCTGCTCTCCTGGTTTGACACAGCTCCGTAATTAGGGGTGGCAGGGCTGATTGAGCTCCTGGACAGCGCAGTCAGAGCCTGGGCAGTGCCCCCAGCCCAGCACAGAGCTCTGAAATGAGGGTCTCTGAGCTGCCACTCCTCAGTGCTGCTGCAGCTAAAATCTCCGGTGTGCTGCTCTCCAAACATTTCCAGCACAGCTCGGAGTCTCGTGTGGGGACAGGGATCACCGAACACACAGAGACCTCTGTGGATGCAACACACAACTCCACAGAGCCTCCTAAACACACACCAACAGTCTCACGCACACTTTAAAAGCCTGTGACGTGCTGCCTGCTCTCCCTGAGCCCCGTGGAGACAGCAGCTCAGCGATCCCAGGGGAGTGAGGCACTGTCCTGGCCCAGGGGACACGGGTGAGCACAACCAGCAGCGTCCCACATTCCCAAACTGGGGGTACACAGCCTGTGAGAGCGCTGCTGAGAGCAGAGCAGCGAGAAAAGCCACCCAAAGCAGCTCCTCTGCAGCACTCCTGGTGAAGAGCCAAGCAGCCTGGATCCCAGCAGATGCACCAAATCCCCCCTCCAGCCCGCAGATCCAGGGGCTGGAGCTGCCTCAGCTCGGGGTTCCAGCAGCAGAGTCCTTCCCGAATTCCGGATTTGGGAAGAGAGCAGGTTCCAGGCAGGAGGAGGGAGGAGAGCTCCTCGCCCTGCTTCCCATGCAAACACGCCCCTCCTCAGCACAAGCAGCTCCCAGCGGGGCACACAAAGCCTCTGTGTCCAGCCGAGCTCTGCGCCGTGCCCAGGGCTGAGCAGGAGGTGGCAAAGGAGGTGCTTTGGGAGGATGAGTTCAGTTCTCAGAGCCTTCCTGCTTAAGAGAAGTCTCCCAGCAAGGGATAAATCAGGATGATGGGGGAAAGGACTGGAAATGGCTGAACTCATTTCCTCCTCCATCCTCCCCCCAGAAACCACCCCAGCCAGACTTCAAGAAATAAATTTCCCCTTAATCCGCCCAGAGAAGCTGCCGAGCCTCTGGCTGCAGCGTGGCCTCCACCCACTGCTCCCCTGGTCCCAGACAGGAGGACAAGGTGACACAGGGGTGACACAGGGGTGACACGGGGGTGACACAGGGGTGACACAGGGGTGACACAGGGGTGACCCACGGGCACCAGGCACGGAGAGGCAGCGAGGGACGATGCGAGGTCAGTGGAGCAGGGAAGCCCCAGCCCTGCCCGGAGCAGCCATGCGAGCTGCCGGAGCTGCCGGGGTGGCTGAACCAGCTCTGCTCCCGCCTTGCCCAACTCTGGCACCGGGAGCTGGGAGAGCCAGGGCTGGCTGCTGCTCCCGTCCCAAAAGGCTCGCCCGGGGCGCAGGAGGACAGGGGAGAGGGAGCCTGCAGAAAGGCAGCTGCCCCAGGGGACGGCGAGCAGGCAGGACGGGCCCACAGGCAGCTCTGCCAAGGCGCCCCGTGGCTGCAGGCTGCATTGATCCCTGGGCTCGGCAGCTCCCTTCAACACAGGGCTCCAAAAGCCTTTGAATTCAGTGAGCTTTGGCTCCCTGCCTGTTCCCCCTGTTCCCAACCCTCCAGCTCCTCCAATTCCCACTGCCTGCCTGAAATCACCAAGGGCTGAGGCAGCTCGGAGTCAGCCAGCGGCTCCCCGCACAGGAACCTCCAGCACACACAGCTCAGGCTGCTGTCCCCGGCCTCTCCTGCAGATTAAACCCCCAGAATATCTGGAAACGAGGGGAGGAATGCGGTGTCAGTGTGTGGGCTGGGAGGAAACAAAGGCAGCCTTTTACACACAGGCAGTGAGCCCGGAGAAGGTTTCCAGCAGCTGGCTGCCGGCAGGGCCGCGCACCGAGCCGTCCTCCTGACACTCATTTCTATTTTCAGCCAGAGGCTCAGATAAAGCCTTTGTTGCTTTCTAAGGCCCCAAAACAGATTAGCAGCAAGCAGCCTGGAGCAGCCGGGCTCCGAGACACGGAACACAAGCCAGCGCTAAAGATGCTTAGCCTCCCACCTCTGCGCCGAGCCCCCGCGCCGGGCTGGAAGGTTGGGAAAGCTGGGGAAACTGAGGCAGGATGCACAAACAAAATCCTGGATTTTCAGGATCTGCAGCCAGGGAAGGGCAGCTCTCCCAAGTCTTTGCTCTGTGCGTCATCCCAAACTCTGTCAGCTCTGTGGGGAAAGCACCACCCTCACCCTGAGTGCGAGGGGTGACAGACCCCAAACACGGCCAGGCCAGACCCCAAACACAGCCAGGCCAGACCCCAAACACGGCCAGGCCAGACCCCAAACATGGCCAGGCCACGAAAACATCGGGATTTCACAGGGGCCGTGGAGGACCCAAACCAAGCGAGGGTGCAAGGAGAGCGTGAGTGACTCCCTGCCAGGACAATGCCAGCAAAGGCTCTGGAAGTGTCCTGACTCCACACACAGAACGGCAAATGTGTGCTACAGCAACCACATCACTGCCAAGGGAGAAATCCAGAATGGGACACTGGGATCCAGAATGGGACACTGGGACTCAGAAAGGAACACTGGGATCTAGAAAGAGACACTTGGATCCAGAAAGAACACTGGATCTAGAAGGGACACTGGGATCCGGAAAAGGACACTGGGATCTAGAAGGGACACTGGGATCCAGGAAGGGACACTGGGATCTAGAAAGGGACACTGGGATCCAGAAAAAACACTGGGACTCAGAAGGGACATTGGGACTCAGAAGGGACACTGGGACCCAGAAAGGGACACTGGGATCCAGAAAGGGACACTGGGATCTAGAAGGGACACTGGAACTCAGAAGGGACACTGGGATCTAGAAAGAGACACTTGGATCCAGAAAGAACACTGGATCTAGAAGGGACACTGGGATCCAGGGACACTGGGATCCAGGAAGGACACTGGGATCCAGGAAGGACACTGGGATCCAGGAAGGGACACTGGGATCCAGAAAGGACACTGGGATCCAGGAAGGACACTGGGATCCAGAAAGGGACACTGGGATCGTGAGTGGATGGTGCCCTCACCAAGCTGGCACAGGAATCGCTGCACGTTCGCTGCCAGGAATGAAGAAACAGGTCTGGCTTCACCCTGCCTGCCTCTCCAAGGAATTACTGACTCCTCAACAAAACCGGCTGGCATGACAAACAGCAACAGAAAGGACAAAAAGAAAGATTAAGAGGCCAGCAGATTAACCAGAGCTCCTGAGCTGCAAGCAGGCAGCAGTTAAGTCTGTAATTTGAGCGCAGCGACTCAGAGCCATGACGAAAACAGCCCGGAGATGGATAGAGGGGCGCCTGTGTGTGGGAACAGGTGGGCTCGGGGCTCCAGCAGCTGCCCAAAAAACACTGCCAGCATTTGTCAGAGCTGCTCGCAGCCCGGCAACGAACGCACACGGGGGGCTGAGGGCGACACGGTCGCTGGCAGCTGTCAGTCCGGAATGAGCAACGGGGATTTCCAAACCCCTCGCCACCGAGAGCAGAGCCAGCCCTGGGCGACACGGGGGAAGAACGCGGCGAGAAAGGCGGCGAGAAAGGAAAGGAGCCCCGGCTGGGGGGCACCGGGGGTCAGGGGAGCTCCCCCGCCTCGCCGGCACGCTGCATTACGGGATAAAGCAGCCGAGCTGCTCGGGCCTGGCTCCACAGTCACGCTAGAATGAGATTAAAAGGAAAGCAGGACAAGAGGCACTCGGAGCCCGGATGCCATTGGGCGCCTGCAGCGGGGTCCTCCCTGCATTCCCATGGTGTGGATGAAAGGAGCGGAGCTCAAAACGCACGCTCCGGAACATCCACCAGTGAGGATTCTGCACCAAAATATCCTCCAGTGAGGAATCAGCTCCAAAACATCCTCCAGTGAGGAATCAGCTCCAAAACATCCTCCAGTGAGGAATCAGCTCTGAAACATCCACCAGTGAGGAATCAGCTCCAGAACATCCTCCAGAGGGGATTCAGCACCAAAACATTCACCAGTGAGGATTCTGAATCAAAACATTCACCAGAGAGAATTCAGCTCTGGAGCATCTTCCAGAGGGGATTCTGAACCAAAATATTCACCAGTGAGGATTCAGCTTCAAAACTTCCACCAGTGAGGATTCTGCACCAAAATATCCTCCAGTGAGGAATCAGCTCCAAAAAACATTCATCAGAGGGGATTCTGAATCAAAACATCCACCAGCAGGGATTCAGCACCAAAACATTCACCAGTGAGAATTCAGCTCCAAAACATTCACCAGAGAGAATTCAGTTTCAAAACTTCCACCAGTGAGGATTCTGCACCAAAATATCCTCCAGTGAGGAATCAGCTCCAAAATATCCTCCAGAGGGGATTCTGAACCAAAACATTCACCAGAGAGAATTCAGCTCCAAAACATTCACCAGAGAGAATTCAGCAACAAAACATTCACCAGCAGGGACTCAGCACCAAAACACTCACCAGCAGCAGATTCTGAACCAAAACATTCACCAGAGGGGATTCACGGTGTGCCAGGAGGCCCCAAACACATCTCCAGAGCTGGGGATGCAGCAGCAGCCCCGTGGCCACAGCATTGTTCCAGTCAGCAGCCACTTATTAAAATATTAAAATATTTGCCATGATATTAAAAAAGGCAAAGCTCCCTCGCTTCACGTTTTGCCCGTTTCAGTTCAGCTCAGACCTCACTCTTTCCCCAAGTGCTTGAGGGAAACATTCCATAAAATTACATTCTGATTGCTTGCCCCAAATTCAGGAGGCTGAGATTTTAAATTTAGCTCACTGGGACACAAACAGTGACCAGGAAACAAGGAGGGGGAGCAGGAGCTGATCTGTGAGCAGCACAAAGGGTGCTGCTGGCAGAAAACACCTTTTTACACAGAATAATAAATACATTTAACATTAAACTTCATGGAAAGTTCAGGCACGATAGGAAATGACCAGTGAAAGTGTGGATCAATAAGGAAAATATTTTGCAAAACAACAACAAAACTCATTCTTGTGGTGGCTGAAATGTCCATCCTGTGACAAAGCTCTTGTAAGCTGAACGAAATTAAGACCAAAAAAAACGAGTTTTGGCTCCTTGCTGTTGACTTATTCCAACCACACAACCGATGTATTCCACACTGCTGCCTGCAGTGAGGGATGAGACCACAGACACTGTCACTGGCAAATAGAAAGTCTAATTTTTAGTACTCTTTCCCAGATTTCTTGGTGTCCCTTTGCTGATGCCACCCTGGGTGCTGCCTCCACTTACTCAACCCTTTACACCTCTCTGCAGCTTCTGCTGGGTCAAAATTAAAACACCTTCGCTCTGGTTTCATTCCAAAAGGTGAATTTATTGGGGACGGGGTGGGCTTAAACAAACACTTGAAAAAAAACTCAGCAGTTTTAGTTGTGCTGCCGTGCTCACAGGGCAGGGAGGGGACACAGAAACAAACAAGTGCCCACTGGGTCTGGGGAACTGGGGACAGGACAGGAACACTGGGCTGGGACACGGGTACCGAGGACAGGACAGGGATAAGGCGACAGGGGCACCGGGGACAGGACAGGGACACCGGGATCCATCCCGCAGGCTGCTCCCTACAAGCACACGGACACGGGACCCGGGGGAACCGGAGGGAACCTGCCCGGAACTTTCGGGGCTGAGCTTCTCCCGGCCCCGACCGGGCCCTGCTGCCCCTCCAGGCCCAGCTCGGGCTTTCCACGGTGCGGCCCAGAAGGCCCCGGTACAGGCCGGACCTTCCCCGGTACAGCTCAGACCCCTCCCGGTACAGCTCAGACCCCTTTCGGTACAGCTCAGA
>VXBU01012404.1:53328-72525 GCA_013400315.1 Bombycilla garrulus | reverse complement strand
GCCTCAGGGGGGATTTTAGGGGAAAATTCCTCCCAGAAAGAGTTCATAGGAATTGGAAGGGGCTGCCCAAAGAGGTTTGGAGTCCCCATCCCTGTAGGTGTCCAGGGAAGCCTGCATGTGGCACTTGGGAACAGCTTTGGAGTTCCTCACAGGTTGGACTCGAAGGTTTCAGAGATGTTTTCCAGCTGTCACTGTTACATATTGATGCTGAATTTTGCACATCCTCGGTACTTTCTGGAATTAAGGAGTCTTTAAACAAAACCAGTTCTCCCAGCAGATTGGTGCTCCTGGGATTTGTTCCTTTTCCTCCTTGACTCCCTTATCCAAATAATCCTCATCTCTGCACAGTGTGAATATCCAGGGAGGCTTGAAGTGCTGAGACTTGAGTCTCTCATGCAGGGAAGCAGAGCAAAGATCCTTCATTGTGGGATTTGAGGGAATACAAGCTTTTTTTTCCTGTGTTATTTGTATTCTGGAATGCAACTGTTTTATAAATCCATCATTTACTCGTGCTCTTCCTGAACTGCTCGTCCCTCTCTGAGTGGTGTTGAAGAAATAATTTTCTGCTACATGAAAGATGTCTGATAGGAGGTAGAAATTGATATCTTGATCCTGGCTGTGCTTCCAAGTATTTATCAGTGATAATTTCTTCAATATCCTCTTGATTTGGGGAAAAAATAACCGTGTCTCTTCAGAAGTGAGTGGAATGAATGTTATCTTCCCACGAGATGAATGTAGATTTAAAATTCACTTGATAGCAGCTCCATTGTGGTTTTAGCTTGATTTTCTAGGAAATGAGTCCCATCCTAAAGGAAATGAGTCCTTGAGGTTTGTTCTGTCCGTCCCTCCCCACTGATGGGATCGATATCAGCCCAATCTGACAGGAGCAGGAGGTGCAAGGACGTGGAATTCTGAGGGAAGAAAATTGTGAACGTGAGCAGCTGCAAGAGGAGAAAAAACAGGGAAAAACCAGGAAAATTTGGCCATTGTGGTTGGCAGAAGCTGCTGGCCAGGGATGAGAGACAGAGCTTGAAACCAACCCTGTTTGGTGTCTCCTGGCCACAGGAATAAATGAAATTTATTTGATATATCCACAAATACACGGATGTTGTGGATTTATGGATTTTGTAGTGTGAATGCTGAGGGGACAGAGGCAGCACATCTGTTTCTCCGAGTGGTGAACCTGCAGTGGATTTTTGGGGAACTGGAAATGAGGTTTAGTTATAAAAATGGAATTTTTAATAGGGTTTAGTTATTCCCAGGCATCTTTCTTACAGACTTTGGGCTTGATTTTTGTGTTCAGCTCCTTCCACTCTGCTCAAACTGAAAACAAGAGGTACAAAAGTTCATCCTCTTTGAAAACAACACTTTATTTTTCTCAGGTTGGATTTGAGTCCCTCATGGACACTTCTTTCTCCCAGATCTGTGGTTCTTCATATCAAAATTAACTCCCACTTCTTGATAAATTTGCCCCAGATACCTTGATTTTGAGAGATTGAACGAGGCTGCACAACTTCCTGGTGTTCTCCCAAAGCCAGGAGCACCCTGGGGACTCGCAGCACCTCTGGAATGAGGATCATGGAATATTTGGTGGATCAGTGGATTTTTGAAGATTTTCCTGTTGCTCTGAGCAGAATTGAAGGTGGAGTGTGAGCAGGACAAAGCTGGGAATGAGCACGGGGGTGCTGAGGTTAATTCGCTCTGCTGAGAGGCTCTGAACACATCTGTGTCCTGCTGGCTGTACAAATAATTAAAGTCATTAATGGGCACGTGTTTAATTGGGTTCATGTTTGCCCTGGGTCCTCTCAGGAGTTCTTTCACCTCTGGGTGAAAGCTCAGTGGTGGAATCAGGCACATCCNCCTGCTGGCTGTACAAATAATTAAGTCATTTATTGAACATTTCCAGGATTGGACACTCCACCACCACCCTGGACTATTCCAGTGCTTTACACCTCTCCATGAAAAAAAAATCCCAAATATCCAACCTCAACCTGCCCTCTTGAGGCTGTTTCCCCTCATCCTTTCACTTCCTGGGAGAGGAACTCAACCTGGCTCCACCCTCCCTTAAAACTTCACAGGAAGATTGATTTAATATTTATTTGGCTCTTTCTTATGTGAAGGAAAACATTTGCCACACTTGAGCATTTTTGTAAAGGACTTAAGAGGGAGAAAAAGAGAATTAAACCCAGGTTCTGAGTTGAACTGAAATAATCCTGAGTAAATCAGGAAACATCTTGGAAAAGAAGAGCTGTATTTGCACCAGGTAATTCAGATGTGGCACAAAGTGTTAAAGGAAGAAAATAAAAGCTTAGCATGCCATTAATTGTTACAACTTCAATTCCTTGACTCATCTCTCTTTTTATTTTTTCTTTTTTTTTTTCTTATTTTGTTCCCTGTGGCCTCAAAAACTCCTAATTAAATTTGATAATAGAAAGAATGATTAGTCAGGTGTGTGGTTCTGCTGGGACAAAGGATGGTTGAGGCTGATGAGAAAGAAAAAAAAAAATATTCTTGAATTTCACTTGAACTTCCCAAAACTCTGACCTGAAACTGTGGAAGAAGAACCAGAGAGGCTCCAGCAGGGAAGAGTTAAACGTGAAGTTCGATCTCCTGTTTTCCTATTATAAATAGGAATAAAAAGGGCTGTGAACTTTATTTGGAGAGCCTTTTAAGAAAAGCAAGCTTTGTGCACCAAGTTTTTAAGAAAGGAGATCAATTTGGTGCCATTGTGAGCGAGCATCTGTAAACTGTTGAGTTTAATTGCCCTGCAGCTGCCTCTGGCTGGAGTTTGGGGGGGAATTTTTGTTTCCTTTCACTCAGTTTCTCATTTCCTTTTCCCTGTGCTCTCCTGGTGTCTTTTTTTTATTTTTGGGTTTTTTTTTTTTTCATGTTAAAAGATAAATAATAACACAAACACAGCTCCTGAAGAGGAGAGGGCTTGGCTGGAGGAGCATCTCTTGCTGCTGGAGCATCAATGGCTTCCAGCTGCTGCCATCCAGGAGAAGGAGGCTGGGACTGGAAGAGTTTGGGTTTGTTGATTCTGGTTATTTTCCCCAATTTTAGATTCTTTTCAGGATTGTTTTTGGTTTTTAACGAGTTAACAGCCAGTGCTGGATGGTTCATGGAGCAGAGGGATGGCAAGAGCAGGAAGGACAAACCTTTATCAACTGAATTTTCTTTTGTCCAGCTGAGCTGTGAATACAACAGTGGGGTTTAAGTGATTTTTCTTCCCTAGAGTCCCTTGAAAATAATATAAAGAATGAGTTAGTCCCTTGGAAATAACATAAAGGATGAGTTTGGATGTTGTTTTCTTACGGAATCAATGTTATCATCAGCAGAGGAGACAGAGTTTGGTGACAATAAGGGGCTACAAAAGTGCAACTGGGACCTTCAATTTATTTTTATTATTGTTATTAAGGAGAGCTCCAGAGGGATGAATTTTAAGGTCCTTTCCCACCCAATCCATTTGGGTAGTCAGTCAATCCTGTGGTTATTACTATTTTCTCCCCAAAGCAACTCATCATTTTTCCTAGCTACTAAATAACTAATTATTCAGTTTTTACCATTTGTTGAACTTAGAACATTAAAAGTTGCTCTGCAGATTTAGAATCTGTCTGTTTTGGTTTTTTTTCCTTCCAAGATAAAGATGCACTTTCTATCAGAAAAGGGCTCAGTAATTTAACACCTATTAACGCTGGTAAATCACAGAACTTGGAATTTACAAAACCTGAATCAGCAAATTTAGGAAAGAGCAGCAATAATTACAAAAACTAATATTTTTAGAGGGAGTGGATGGAGGGAATCACAGAATTAATGGAAAATCTGTGCAGCAAGGGAGCCAAATATGTATTTACATCTAATATTAAACAAAGGCATGTTAAAAACTCAGTAACATTTGATGGAACATCTGGCAAAGCGTGCAGCATTGTTAAAAAATATTTTGAACAGCCAAAATATTTGCTGTTACAAAACCAAAACAAACTTCTGTGTGTCTGGGGCCGGGATATAATTGCATCCAGAGCAGAATGTATTATTTTCTAAAATCCCCTGCTGGAGGTGGATATTTCCAATTAGGATTGGGGCATTTGGAGCTCTGCCTGCGTCACCAAACGCGGCTCCTGAGGCGGGAAATCCTTCAGTCGTGAGGTGTGACCTCCCAGATCCGTGGGAAGGGAAATCCCAGCGTGGTTCCCGTTGGGAAAAGCCCGGAGTTGTTAATTTTGCCCCGTTTTCCCAGCAGCTTGGTGCTGTGCCAGCGAGGATGAAGCTGTGAGGAGCAGCTGGGTTTTTTTTTCTTCGGGAGCTGTGGGATGTGAGGAGGGCTGGAGGGATAAACCTCTGTCAGGGGGGAGCTGGCGTTGGCGTGGAGGAAATGTTTGGGATTAGGGGACACCAGAGTGACCCCACAGCAGCTGGGTCGCTCTGCTCCTTGTGATCTCCAAAGAAATTCCTGTCTGGAGGCAGCTCAAGGATTAATTTTTGGAATTACTTTTGGGATATTACAAGAATAACGACAGAGCGGCTGAATAAGAGGCCAGGATGGTGCAGCAGATATTTATGGCTTTGAAGGATGGCAGGGGAGTTAGAAATCAAAAAAAAAAACTTAAAAAAAAAAAGTGGGAAGGGAGGGAAGTGAAGTAAGTTGATATTTGATTAATATCTGGCCTTTTTATGGACCACACGTCTCTTTTAAGGGGAAGATTGAGCAAGGCCAGATCTGTGTGAAGTGGCTGTGGCAAAAGCAGTCAGTGCTGAGGGACAGGCTGTGGAATAAATCCAAAGTGAACAGAGGAATGACTGCAGAATTAAAAAGGGTTTGGATTGGGAGGGATCTTAAAGCTCATCTCATTCCACCCCCTGCCTTGGCAGGGACAACTCCACTGTTCCAGGATGCTCCAAACCACATCCAGCCTGGCCTTGGGCACCTCCAGGGATCCAGGGGCAGCCTCAGCTTCTTTGGAAATTCATTTCCAGCCCCTCCCCACCCTCACAGGGAAGAATTCCTTCCCAATATCCAATCTAAACATTCCCTCCTTCAGGTTAGGACTGGGGATGAAGTTGTGGGGTTAAAAACAAAGCAGCCTGGAGAAGAGAGGCTGTAAATTTTCTGATGTTTTTCCAGCATGTCCCCACCATCAGGAGAAAGTGGAAAGTTTAGGGAAGAAGGTAAAATATCAATAAGAATGAGGTTGATATTTAGCAAATCGTCAGAGAAGTGATTTGGCTTAATGTTGTAGAAGGAGCAGATGTCAGAGGGAAAAAAATCCCAAGGGAAGCATAAGAACATGGAGACGTGGAAGGAAACAGCAGAACAGGTGATCAGATGTGGCAGATTTCTAAAATCTGGCTGAACTCCTAAAGGACCACATTGGGAAGTGTGAAAGTGGGATGGGAGCTGAGCCAGCCTCAGAAAAACAGAGCCTGGTTTAATCCTTTGGTAATAATTGGATTTTTTTAGGTTTGGGTTGGAACAGTAGCCAAAGAAAATATTGTAACTTGTGAGTGGTCAAACAACGAGAAGGACAAAAAAAAAACCCCAAAAAAACTCACTTGGTTTTTGGTAGTATCTGCTTTTTCTGTATTTTATTTTATCATTTTTTTAAATCCTGGAGTTTTATCAGCTGCAAATGATAGGAATGGAGATGCAAATTCATGTTAGGGCACTGCTGATGTGAGGACTCTGCTGTTCCTCAGTGCTGATCATTATCCACGTGCAAAACCAACATATTAAGCAAAAAAAAAAAAAATATCAGTTGAAATGATTTCTGAAGATATGAGGAAGCTTCAGCAAGAAGAAGTCTGAATATCTGGAATTCGTTAAAAACTGAAAATTGTGTATAAATATTTATGAGGAGGAATGGTGCTGGTGAGGGAGCAAAGCAATCTCGGGAGGTTTCCTGTCAATCACAACACCCAGATATGTTTGAGATGAGTGAAATTCCTCAAAAGGTGGATCATTTACCATAAATCTCCCATTTGAAGGGAGTGAGGGCAGGAAAAAAGCATCAAGGTTTGGGAGAGGGCAGGTTTTTTTTTGGTTTTTGGTGATTCTTTGTGGGTTAGTGCTGAGTTTTGTGGCAGGGCTGGTGTGAGGGGGACACGCGGCGGGAGCGGCTCCATCCTCAGGTCCTGCTTGGATGGGGATGGGAGGAGAAAAACTGGGCTGGAAATTGCTCACACTGATTTGTCCTGTGGTGCTGTGGCTGAGGAAAAAGAGAAATCGATTTTTTTTGGTGGCAGGTACAGGGATAAAATGGAATTCAAGGATATAAAGGCAAGGCCTTTCGCAGGGCTTGGTGCAGACAGTCCAAAGATGCCTCAAAAATGGGCAGGGACATCTCCCACCATCCTAGGGTGTTCCAAACCCCATCCAGCCTGGCCTTGGAAATTCCAGGGATCCACAGCTGCTCTGGGAATTCCATCCCCAAATCCCACCTATCCCTGCCCTGTGGCAGTGGGAACCATTCCCTGTGTCCTGTCCCTCTGTCCCTTGTCCCCAGTCCCTCTCAGCTCTCCTGGAGCCCCTCCAGGCCCTGGAATGTTCTGGAAGCTCTCCCTGGATCCTTCCCTTCTCCAGGGGAACATTCCCAGCTCTCCCAGCAGCTCCAGAGCCTGAGCTTGGATCCATCTCCTCTCCAGGCAATTCCTGGATCCAGGGGCTGCACTGGCAATCTCAGGAAGCCATCAAGGCTCTCCCTTCCCTTCTCCTCTCTTTTCTCTCCCCATTTCCCATAAAAATCCCTCGGCATGGATCCTGAGTGTCCCAAATCCCAGAATCCCAGAGAGCTTTGGCTGGGAAGGGAGCTCAGAGCTCCTTGCAGGGACAATCCCACCATCCCAGAGTGCTGCAAGCCTTCCTTGGGCACTGCCAGGGATCCAGGGATTCTCTGGCAACTCCAGGGATCCAGGGATTCTCTGGCAATTCCAGCCCAGCCAGGAATTCCTCCCAAATCTCCCCTTTTCCACTCTGAAGCCATTCCCTGTGTCCTGTCCCTCTGTCCCTTGTCCCCAGTCCCTCTCAGCTCTCCTGGATCCCCTTCAGGCCCTGGAATGTTCTGGAAGCTCTCCCTGGATTCTCTCCTCTCCAGGGGAACATTCCCAGCTCTCCCAGCAGCTCCAGAGCAGAGGAGGGGTGTGACACAGGGACAGAATCCCCCTCCCCTGCTGCTGGGGACACCCCCAGCTCCTTCTCATCGTGGCTGCTCTCAATAAATTCCTGTCAGTGAGGGTTTGTACACCCTGACCCTTCACCCGCCACATCTTCTGTGTTGTTTACAGCAGGTTTTACTGGTTTAAGCTCCAGAACTAAAACTCAAATTGCACCAAGATTAAACAGAGAAAGAATCTGTTGTTGAGTTCTCACCCCTCATACCTTGAAGTAGCCGAGGACTCAGAATCCAGGAAAAAGAGATGAACTTGTGCAGAATAACCAAGAGGCTGCAGTTTGGCTCGTGGGGAATGTGCTTGGAGGGAATTTTCCAGCCAGGAGTGGTTACAATTTTTTTGTTTGTTTGTTTTCCGAGGAGCAGAGTTTCTCCAATTGTTGTTGGCCAAGGTGTGCCCGGTCTGCTGAGGGTGGCAGCAGCTGGAGCCGGTGGCTTTTGAAAAGAGCAACCAAACAAACCCGGCACTGGCAAGGATGGGGAATGTTGCAAATCGCAGCTGTGTCACCTCAAAGGGGAGAGAGGATTCCTTGATGAGCCGCCTTTTGTCCTAAACTTTCCTCTGTTCCAGCCGAATAAAGCAAGGATCCTCCCAGTCCTAACGACCGCGGCTTTCTGGAAATGTAAAATTACCAGATCTCATTAATGCCGGGCTCTATCATTCATCAAAGCACTTCTTATGCCTCACGCTGGCTCCTTTTCTCTCCTCCTCTTAATCTTCCTCTCATTATAAGGATGTGCCTGCCCTTTGGACCTGGGTGCTTCCAAGGAGTTGACACCTGCAGAGATCTCATTTGGGAAAGACTCGTTAACTCTTTGAGAGTTGAAACAGCTGAAATGTCGGGAAAACAATCCGGTGGGAGCAGAGGATGCTGTAAATACCCCGGGGACAAAGACCAGGCAGAGGATGGCACATGAAGGAAAGGGAATTCTTTGTGTCCCTGTGCCTTTATCCTGATAAAACCTCAGTTTCATGGTCAACAGGTCCCTGAAAATGCAGTTAATGGCTTAATTTTGTTTTTTTTTTTTCCCTCTTACAAGGATTTTCTGCTGCTTTGGAGACTTCTCCCAACCTAATGCATTTTTCACATGTGCCTCGTGTAGCTGGAAAGCTGAAAAAAAAAAAAATAAAGATTTCAAAATGAGCCCAATTGCCATGAAATTAGACCTGGCTGGGGACAAAAGCTTTTGACACGTACGGGGAAACTGCTCCTCCAGATGATCCTCAGAGTTCTGTAGCAGCTTTTATCTCAAGAACTAAAGCACTTTGCAAACAGTCAGATTACAGAAGTGCTGCACTGATCAGGTATTTTAGCCAAATAAATAGTATTTATAAAGGAATTTTCAAAAGAGCTTTCAGAGATACCTGTCACAGTTTCGGCATCCTTATTCAGTGACTCGAAGCTCTTATCTGTCTCAGTAGGGGATGCCAATTTACTGATGTACTTTTCAGTTAAAATCCAGCTTCCACAAGATTAGCAGTGAGAAAAGTCGAGTCTCTTTGGGGGAAAATAAAAAAAAAATAAGAAAAAAAAAAGAGTTTGAAAGTTGTTTTAAAGTCGATTCTGTGATAAATGAGCCAATTGAGGAGATGTATCAGATGCCACAAAAAAAAAAAGAAAAAAGTCACTGGAAATTGTTGGATCTGTGTTGTTCTGAGCACCCCACCTATCAAACCAAGCAGCTGAGTTGCCTTGTTCTTCCTTTCCCCTCTGTATCATCTGCTCCTGCCTCAAATCCCATTTCCTGTGTGAACTCCACGGGATCACACACATTTTGTCATTATGAAAAGCAGGCTCGTGCTCTGATCACCATCTCCACTCCCAGATATCGATAGCGCAGGTTTTAATTACTCCATTAAATAAAAAACTGTTTCTCTTGCTGTGCTTGCCAGGCTCCTGTCAATATTTGAGCTGATGTGGTGGAAGAGTTGTCAAAGAATATTGGCTTGGAGGGATGCAGGAAAGGTCTGCAGGAATGAGGCTGAGTGGAGGCTCTATTTCCATTAATCATCTCTAAATACAACGTGACAGCATTGGAGTCACTCACTCATTGAGACAACAAATCACTCAAACAGAGGAACACTTCTATCAAAACTTGGCCTTTCTTTGATCTTCTACTGAAAAACCAGCCCAAAGTTCAGAGCTTTGACATTTATCAGTGTTATTTTGATAGTCCCATCTGGATTTTATCATGGTCACTTTGCATTTCATGTTTTAATACAGTTTTCAGCATACTTTCTTCTCCTCTCCTGTGTTTTCTCATCATTTAATTTCATTAGTTTGTTTTTTTTTTCTTGTAAGATTGGCTAATGCTTCTCCTGGCATCTCAGGAGTTCCTTAAATATTAACAGGATTCCTCTCCTGATTTTACTGGGAACAGTTCCCTGTCTCTTGGGTTGTGTTTGCTTTTTTGGCTCCACGCTCTGCGTGGCCCCAGGACTTCCTGTGATTGATGGAAACACTTGAATTTGTCTTCCAAAATTCCCAGTCTTGCAAACATTCCCAGTACCTGAACACACTGAAATAGGCAGCAGCAAATTATATTCCCTTGCTGCAGTGGCCAAGGTGTGGAGTATCCAGTTCTCCTGTGTGTTGGTAATGACTTCATCTCAGCTTTCATCAGCACCTGCTTTTCGCACATTCACTTCTGATCAAAGAATAAACAGGAATATCTCCTCAGCTCATCCTCTTGGGTTTTGATCAGGAACCTCTCTGCAGTGCAGAAGTTGTTCTTTCGGTATAAATAATATTATTTTTTTATCCCTTAAATTCATTAACCCCTGCACAGTCCTGTTACCTTTCCTCCCTTCTCCACCCTGGTGTTTATTTTCTCTCTGGCTACTTTTGTTCCAATTATCAAGTCGTTAAATATATTATTAGTGAAACTTGGTTCAAATACCAGAGCAGCTGCCCCATCCCTGGAAGCATCCCAGGCCAGGCTGGACGAGGTTTGGAACAACCTGGGATGGTGGAAAGTGTCCATGGGGAAAACTAAATAACATTTAAACTCCTTTCCATCCCAAATCATTCTGCTGCATCATATTCCAGAAACAATCCAGCACCAAATCTCTCAACTCTCTGCTTTTCTGCTCCTGAGTGAAACATCCTTCCCAAAGATCCCCTGAGCAGCACGAGATTTTTTTGGCTGCTGTTTTCTCTCCAGTCACTGCTGCCCTGCTCAGGTGGGGCCGATCCCTGTTCCCAGAAGGACGAGCTGCTTCCTTCCATCAGCTCCATCCCATCACTCTGATTTCTGCTGGCAGCCGGGCTGGCTTTGGTGACAGGTTCTGTCTGAGAAGGGCTCTGCTAATTGCTCGTTCTGTTCCGTGCCTGCGTTGGTGACAGATGGTCACACTGAATGTTTAAAATGTTCAGGACCCCTGCATGATCCCAAAGCTTATGAACAACAAACTTTGCCAGCATTTCTGTTGTCTATTAATTTAAAATGTTTGCTCGAATTACTATTTTTTCCCCCTTACGTTTCAGGCGTGTTTTGCTGGGTTTGTACTTTTCTAAAACGTTCTCTTTTCCCATTTTTTTTTTTCTTTTTTCCTATTAAAGAAAGTCTCAAGATGTTCGTACAGACTGGCAGAAGAAAGTGCCAACTGCTGTTGCAGACTTGTTAACAAATTTATTTTTGCCTGAGAATGGCACATATGGCCCAGAGCGGAAATATTAGGGGTCTGTGGTCCTTGTGAGGGCTGGCAGATATTGTCTTGGAAAAAAATAGCTTTTGGGTCAGTCATAAATTTCATTTTTATTGCTGGAAGGACTTCTCCATTTTTAATTTTTTTTTTTTGTTTTCTCAACTGATGGTCTTCAATCATTTCACAGTCCTGTGACAGACCCAGAGCTGCAAAAAAAAAAAAAAAAAGAGGTGGTGGGGAAGTGGCCAATTTATTTATGGGCTCTCTTTATTGCACTTGAGTGGCTGCAAAGGAGGGAAGTTGGTTTATTTGGCCCAGTGGAATTTCATGGAGCCCGTGCTTTAGGGTGGCTTGGTTGACCTGCAAAGTTCACTGCTTTATCTCCTGCATCTTTATTCACAAGACTTGCAAATCCAAATTAAAAGGACAACAAAAATTGTAAGGTCTTATATCCTTAATTCTCAGTTTTTCCCAGCTTGAAATGTTGGATTGTTTTTTTCATAGGTAGGTTTTCAATCCTGCAAACTCTTAAAAGCAAAACAATGTTTGGCTCCCTCCAGATTCCTTCAGCCCCTCGTGTTCTGATAAAGAGTGTGATTTATTATTTTTGTTTTCAAGGCCAGGTTGGACGGGGTTTGGAGCACCCTGGGATAGTGGGAGGTGTCCCTGCCCACGGACAGGATGGGATTTAAGGTCCCTTCCAACCCAAACAATTCTGGGATTCTGGGATTATTTCTGAATTGTCGTGTGCAGGACCAGGAGCTGGACTCAACAATCCTTTCAGCTCAGGAATTCTCTGATTTCGTGGCACATTTCTGTCCATGCACAGCTGGATTTTTACACCATGAACCACGAGGATCAAATCTTTGCTGCTGCCTCAGATCCTTGCTCTGCAGATCTCATAGTGAGGGCTGGAATAACCTTGCCCAGGTTTATCCCGTTGGATCAGCTCTGTGAATTCAGCTGCTGTGGGCTGAAAATGAATTCCTTGCTCTTGCAATCCCTCCTGGATAATTTTCCTATCTGCAGATGTGAGGAGGAGAAGGAAATGATGCCAACTCCAGCTCCAAGGAGTGAAGGTTATTCTGGAGACCCGGAGGGGAGGGGGTTGACGCAGCCAGGATGTGTTGGAAGCAAATCAGTAAATTAATCAACATCTTGTTATCCAGCCTTGAGTGCTGGATTTAATTAGGCAAAAAAGGAACTGATGTGTGCATAAATATATATATAAATATATATATATAGGTGTGTGTATTTTGGAGGAAGGGTTCAATATGACCGGACTGTGTGATTGCATTGCCTGGGACACACGAGGGGAACAGGCCAAGGATTGGGTGAGTTTTCCCCCAGCTGCCAGTGGGGTTTTTTCTTTGGTTGCTTTGTATTAGGCACCTCTTTTTATCCTGATATTTACCTCTTTTTATCCTCTTATATTTACCTCATTTGGCTGGTTTAGTCCAAGATTTATGTGGTGCTTTTTACCTGTTTCTAGATAGGATGTTTTTAAATTAAAATTTCATGTAAAGAATCCACGAGCTTCTCAATATTCCCTGCTTATTGAATATTGAATATTGAAATAGTTTGACTTGTTGATTTTAAAGATCTTTTCCAACCTAAATAATTCTCTGATTCCTCTGGCTCCTTTACTCTGTTTCTCACATCATTTCATTGATGAAATCCTCGCTGCTGCTCCTCCTCATCTTTGGCTTGGAATTTTCAATCCTTGCATTCATTTTCTTCATTCAGTGGGAAAACACTGGAGCAGCTGGAAATGATCTTTGGTGCTTTGCTGCTTTTTTTTTCAATTTTTTTCCTTTGAAAAGCTGTATTTTGGCAATGAAGGACTTGGATTTCCAAGTAGCTCCTGAACAAGTGTCTCCGCCCAGAACTGGAGGCTTAAATCAGGAACAGTTTCATCACCTGAAGGAAATCTGGAATTAAACACACTGAGATGTGGAAAATATTTTTGTTTTCCTGGTGTTTCAGCTGATTGCAGGAGCGCAGGCATCCCGTGCCCTGCTTTGCTAAAACCCAAGGATGATTTCCATCGCTCTCTCCAAGGCTTGTGGATGAGCTGGGATCATCAAGGACGTTCTTCACCCTCAGGGAAAGCAGAGATGTGACAAAACACTCATTTTGAGTAACCCCTGTGCAGGTTGATGCTTGTTTGAGGGGCTCCAGGATGGATCTGTCCTGGTGGTGCCGCTGAGAACCAAACCAGAGCTCCCAAAGCTCCCCAGGAACCACCTGAGTGTGGGGACAACCATCCCAACGTTGGTTGGGCACTGGAATGGGAATGGTGACGTTCCCGAGGCTGACAGAGCTCCAGGAGGGTTGGGACGATGCTCAGGCACAGGGTGGGGTGGTTGGGATGGTTCTGTGGGGCCAAGAGTTGGACTTGATCCTTGTGTGGGTCCCTTCCAGCTCGAGATTTTCTCTGATTTCATGAGCACAGCACAAACACGTGGCAGCTCTTGGCCTCTTTCCCTGGAGATCAAGACTCCTTGTGGGTCACTTCCAGCTCAGAACATTCCATAATTCTGTGCTGGAGGAGACTGGAAAATTCCCAAAACACTTCTGGGAAAACCTCTGAGGTTTGGCTGCCTCAGGTCCCGGAGATTCCTCTCCCAGTTCAGGTGCCCCAGATCATTTGATCAACTCTTTGGGATTGTGTGGGACTGACTCCAGCAAGGACTGCTCTGTTCCAGCACACAGCTCGTTAGTTTCTAACGTAATTAGAGAGATTAATTACTTATCCAAGTTCCTTTTTTCCCCCTCTCCATGGAAATAAAACCAAGGAGAGGGAATGAACGAACCCATGTGGTTCACCCAGCAGGACACTGACAAACTGTCACCCCAAAAAGTCCAGTGCCACCAATCCAAAGCTGCTCCAGATGTGTGGCAGCCACCTCCAGCTGTGCCATCTGGGTGGTGAAGTGGCTTTAGATGGAAAACATTCCAAGCAGGAAAATCATGTTCAGGTGAGCCAAGAGCTTTGGAGGATCTGCTTTTCTCTGTGTCCATTTTAGAGCTGGGATGGAGCAGGAGCTCTTTCCACAGCACTGCTTTCACTGCAGGATTTGTTCTTACCAAACTTATTTGGTTTTAAAGTTCATTTTTTAGCTGTTGTTGAGGTTTCCGTAGTGGCAGTGGATTTTTGGGAATGGTTCCTTCCCTCAGGAGCTGCACACTCCAGTCTGAGGCGCTGAATTCTCCTTCCCTTGCCAAACTTACTTGTTTTTAAAGTTTATTTTTTAGCTGCTGTTGAGGTTTTTGTGGTGGCAGTGGATTTTTGGGAATGGTTCCTTCCCTCAGGAGCTGCACACTCCAGTCTGAGGCGCTGAATTCTCCTTCCCTTGCCAAACTTGTTTTTAAAGTTTATTTTTTAGCTGCTGTTGAGGTTTTTGTGGTGGCAGTGGATTTTTGGGAATGGTTCTTTCCCTCAGGAGCTGCACACTCCAGTCTGAGGTGCTGAATTCTCCTTTTCTTTGTCCTTCAGAGTCTCCAATTCCAAGAGGCCACAAAGCAAAATTAACACAAGTATTGTTCTCAAACGATGTGGGTATTTAATTGGCATTTTGTCACCCGGTGCCTTTCAGTGCCCCTCAGCACTGTGCTTTTTCATTAGGGTTCTTTTAGGAGATGTTTTAATGACTGTCAGTCCTCGTGGTGGTGGCCACAGTGATGGTGAGGATGAAATAACCCCCAGGAGCTGAGTGATCTCGGGAATCCAAGGAGAAGGGATGAAATTTAATACTGAATGCACCTGGGAACTGAGCTGAGCTGAATTAATCCACTGGAAATGGTGAGGGATGAGGAGAACATTTGGTTCCAGAGTTACTCTGAGCTGCCCAGCAGAGACTGGACAGTTTTAATGGCACTGTACAAATCCTCTGAAATGCTGGATGCAGTTTCTGGCTGTTCATATTGGGATAAAAAGGATTATTTCATGCTGGAATTTGATCCCATTGCCTACAAAAGGTATCAGGCACCTCGAGGGGCTGGGAGAGAGCTCCAGACTGAAAACTGGAGTTGCCACAGACAGGAATGAAGTGGCCAAAAGGAATTTTAACCTGCAAATGGGAAAAAAAAAATGTTTCTAAGAGGTAGAGAAGTGAGATTTGAAGAGTGAAGGCAAGAAGTGGGTTTGAGCTTGAGGTGGGTGTGAAGGGGAGAAGTTGGAGGCTGTGTGGAGGAGCAATTAATGGCCCTGGCAGCACTTTCAAGCTTTTTGTCCTCGTTTGAAATCCTTTAGGTTTTAGTTTGTGTGGAAATGGGGGGATTTCAAAGCAATTTCAAGAAAAACTTGGTGGAATCATCCAGACTTTGCTGTTGTTGGTTACAGCTGCGAAGGGAAGAAATGGATTTATTTTAGAAAACAGCTGCCACTCTGTTTCTCACAGAAACCAAACGTTTTTTCATGGAATCCCAGAATGATTTGGGTTGGAAGGGACCTCAAAGCTCATCCCACTTTCCACTACTCCAGCCTGACCCAGGTACTTTTTGTTGGTGCTGAAGCCTTAAAAAATGTTGAAATCCTACAAGACTTTGTGGTTGCTGCCTTCTCCTGGGTTTGTCAAAAATATCAGATGTTCACAGGTGGAATTAGCTCTGAAACAGAAGCTGGATCCTATCAAAATAATGATAAATAAAATTCCTCCTAAAATGCCAAAGTCAGGGGAGGCAGATGATTTTGAAATAGTCCATAATGACTGATCCAGTAACAGTAGCTGAAATTTGCCTTCTGTGTCAAGAGCCTGAGTTAGTCCAGAAGAAAAAAAAATCAGCCAGCAGAACCAAAATTACATAAATAATGAAAGAGCTAAAATTGCCTCAGTTTTGTAATGTAGATGAAGGCAAGGTGTCATGACAGGAACACATTTACATATTAGAATTATTTAATTATCGGATCTTGTCCTCTAAAGAAGCAAAACCGATCATGAATATTCATGAGCTCAATTAAAATATTAATGGCAGGCTGAGGCTTTGGGTTTTCAGGTCTCCAAAGAGCCGTAAACAGATTGATTTAAATGCAGTGAGGAGTGGAGGTCAAAAAGGAGCTGCCTGTTTGGGTTTGGGTGCACAGGCTCCTCCTTGAAGGCAGGAGGATTTTATTTGGGATGGTTTTGGAGAGGAATTTTGTGCATTCCTGTGCTCTGCCCCCACATCTGGAAGTATTTTCAGCTGTAGCTGTTTCACTTCTTCAGTGCCACCACCACGAGCATGTTTGGTGTCACCCCAGAAATGAAGTTAAACCATCCTGCTGGCTTTCAATTAAGGAACTGGAAGGTTTCATCAATAATTAAATGGACCCAGTCGCAAGCAAAAAAATATTTCCAGCACGTAAACAGTTTTAAAGAAGAGAATTGAGATCTTGAGGTGGTAAAACCTAATGAGGAACTACTCCAAAAGAATTCTGCTCACTCTGGTTTTGCTAATAAAAAGCAATTCCTTGAGAAAAAGCAGTCAGAAGAGATGCAGCACTTTTGGATTTATCTGCAGGGAGGAGGAGATACATTTGATTTAATTTCATTTATGCAACAAAAACAATTGTCCATTTTTCCATCTCTGCCTGGTGCATTTTTCCATTTCTGGCTGTTACAGGGACACTGACAAAGCTCCTGGAATTAAAAGTCTCTTGGAATTTGGCTGAGTTTGCCAAGCATTGGGTGGGGAAGGAGGAAAAATCCCATGGATGAAGGAGATGAACTCCAAGAGCTTCACAGTCACACTTCTCTACAGACATTATTTAATATTTACTACACAGCTTTTAGGTTTCTGTCTGAAAAGGATGCTCCTGTTTTTGTTCAAGCCCCTTTTCTCCAAGGTTTACATGGAAAATAGAGACAGATTTTATGCATCCACGTGGATGCTCCACCACGAAGGTGGAATGAGATCTTTAAGGTCCTTTCCAACCCAAACCAGCCTGGGAATCCATGAGAACCCTGAGATATTCTGAATTATTTCCATATTGAGCCATTTTGCAGCTTTTGGTGACAAGACTCAGAGGTTTTTTTTGCTTGCAAAGAGTTAAAGGCAGCTCCTGGCAGCCAGGGCATGAATTCTGCATAGATAACCCTGCATTTGTTTTGAACTTTAAAAAAAAAACAATGCTCTGATTAGTTGGAACAGCTTTTCCCTGAGGAAGGACTATGGAGTGGTAATTTCGTTACAAAATACAGTGCTTGGAGATGAGCTGGAGTTGGAATTTATTTTTTTTTTCCCCACCCTAAGGGATTTGACATTTCTATTTCTTGACATTTCTCTCATTGTTAGACTGGAGGTTTTTGTGCTGTTTTTTTTTCCCCTCCCTTGGTGCAATTGGAGCTCTCCTTGAAGCTTGGAGTGTCTCTTTTCTTGGAGGTAAAACTGATAATAGTTTGAATTAGTTCAACAAGCAGATGGTTGGGAAAGGAGCCTGTGTGGAAGTGTGGAGCACTGGGACATGTGATCTATTGCCAAAAANTGGTCAATGGGCTTTATTTCAAAAAAAAAAAAAAAAAAAAAAAAAGAAGCACAAGTCTCTTGAACAGGGATATGTGTAAAAGTGTCATTAGGGAAGGATGTTATGTGGTAAAAAGAGAAGTAAAAATAGCAATGGGTCGCTTAGAGCTCTGGCTTCAGGTGTGTTAAGTGTGTCAAAAGCAGCACCTGAGGCAGGGCTGCTCCTGGAGCCCATTATTATTTTAGGAACAATGGATGTCTGGACAATGGATTTCTCACATTTCCCTGTTCTTTCCTGCAGTTCAGTGGCAGCAAACCCATGCAACTCCTCCAGTGCTTTGGAAGATTTGTCCAAGCTGAGTTGTGCTGGAAAGGCTGAGCTGGGAACAGAGAGCAGGGAGAATAAAAGGATAAAAGGGATTTATTGAAAGGATCCAGCTTGGGCAGTGCAGGAACCCCTCAGGGCTGCACCCAAGTCAAACCCACAAATGGGCACAAAATGGCCGCCGGTCATGAGGCCTCACACTTTTATAGGTTTTGATCCATCAGCACATTGGAGTTAATTGTCCAATTCCAGCTCCAGGTGATGAAGCTCCATCCTCCTTGTTCCCTCTCTCCCTTCACTGTTGTTTCCACTCTTGGGGCTGAAATTTGTCCTCGGTCCCCAGCTGGAAAGGAATTGTTTTGTCCTTCATTCTAATCCCAGCTCGACAGACGAGGAATTCAGCACTTACTGTGGTTCCTTTGCAGAGCATGGCTTCATTTTAATGCCATAAACCTATTTTGTATCAGCCTAAATTCATTCTCTGGCACCTTCTTGTTTACAGCTTTATTTTGATTCCTGTTAATATTTCATCTGGATATTTTCTTGCAAATGGAGAAAGATCTTGAAGTCCAGCAGCTGGCTGGGAGTGAGAGCTCCAGAGGAATCCATGGAGCTGCTGCAGGGCTGGGAGAGCTGGGGGTGCTCACCTGGAGAAGAGAAGGATCAGGGAGAGCTTCCAGAACATTCCAGGGCCTGGAGGGGCTCCAGGAGAGCTGAGAGGGACTGGGGACAAGGGACAGAGGGACAGGACACAGGGAATGGCTTCAGAGTGGGAAAGGGGAGATTTGGGAATTGGGAATTCCTGGCTGGGCTGGAATTCCCAGAGCAGCTGTTGGAAGCTGGATCCCTTCCAACTCAGGATATTCTGCTTACCAATGATTCTCTGGCTCCTCAGTGTCCCTGAGCACCTTGCAGGGAAGTTTGATACAAACCTCAAAATTGAGGAGAAGGTGGAAACTTTCAACTCTGCTGCTTTTGCTGTGTTGTGGGACTTTCTCTTCCCAAGTGTTGCTGCAAACAGCCCATCCTTTTCTTGTTCCACGTTTGTTTTCTTTCCCCAGCTGTGAGCGGCCCTTGTTGAGGGAAGAGCTCCTGGAACCCTTCCTCCCTCAGATTTGGTGTCTCCTATTTCTAATTTTTCTTGATGAGCCGAGGTTTTCTGAGCGAGTGGCTGAAGCTGAAGGGTGAGGAGCAGAGAACAGGGGAACCTCTGAACTCACAACTCTGCTCCAGTGAGGAATGACTTCCACCTATTTTTAAAGAGAGAATGCTGCATTTTCAGACTGCAGCTGATGGCTTAAATTTTAGCTTTTATATTTTCCAGATTCTGTGCTGGTTCAGTGTGCAATTCTGGGCTTCATATTCAGGGTTGGTGAGCTCTCTGCACAGAGCAGGGAGACAAAACAATTCCTTTCCAGCTGGGACCAAGGACAAATTTCAGCCCCAAGAATGGAAACAACAGTGAAGGGAGAGAGGGAACAAGGAGGATGGAGCTTCATCACCTGGAGCTGTAATTGGACAATGAACTCCAATGTGCTGATGAACCAAAACCTATAAAAGTGTGAGGCCTCATGACCGGGGGATCCATTTTGTGCCCATTTGTGGGTGTATAATAC